>ML785669.1:369109-382027 GCA_009831015.1 Picea engelmannii | reverse complement strand
TATTAGATAGGGTTACATCATTGAGCACGTGAGAGATTACTTAATAACACTCATTGATATTATGAATAATTGTGCAATTATTACAATGAAATTCATCTCTCAAGTTTTAAGGTCTTATTTGTCTCACCCTAAAAACTAATAATAACAAAAACCCTAATTTTTATAGCCTAAGTTACTAAGGTGACTTTATTACACATGTAAGCCTTATATTTTAACAATCCTTGTATAATACAAGTCCTGCACATAATTTTAGCTACCAATCTCTATCTCTAATCCACCACCCATGAGGTATCCACCTTAAATTGCTCATCAACCTCTAAAATGTTCTAATATTATTACTAATGACTCTAAACCTAGATTTGGTGAATGGTTAGCATCTTCGAGCTAGTGTCATAGCTAGGCATCCATTTTTTCAAAGATAATGTAGTCGATCCCCAAAACTATCTAATCCCTGTGATTTCACCAGCATCATTTGCAGTGCAAAAGCACTCTCTAACCATCCAGTTATCATGTTTTTTTAAAGTGAAATTTCACCAATTTGGCTAAATCTTAATTTTTTTTTAAGAAATTTAGGCTAAATTTTTTATATTTCATTAAAAATAAAGAAACTTGTAGCTTAATTTATGATTATAGTTATTCATACACTTATATTTTTCCCCTAAATATAAACATTTTCCATGAACATATAATAGGGTTTCTTAATATTTTGTCAAATCAATGATTATGCATCCCAATATTTTTTGTATATGAAAATCATGAATTTCAATTGAAGTTATGTAAATTTACGTAAGAAAAAAAATGTTTTTTAAACGTCTTTATTTTTTCGCTTCTTTCAACATGTAGGTGGTATATCATGTTGTATATTAATGTGTAGAATTTTTTCCATGTATTTCTAAAGATACTTTCCATTGTCATTTCTTTTTGTTGTAAATTCCCTCTAATTGATATGAAAGTTTGTTTTTCTCTAAATATTTTACTATGATTTTTTTTTTGTTAAATATTGTCAATAATACACATGTGACACTAATAGAATGGTGTTATTGCCAAATTTAAAGGTAGTAACAAGAAATCAATTGGTTATCGCTTAATATAAGTGATATTTTTTTATTTGATTTCCAACAGTTTGATAAACTATGACTTATGTAGTTTGAAAAATAAACATTGTTGGTGATACCTTAGAACAAGCGCCCAAACACGCTCAATCCACTCAAATGACTTAATCTTTAATATAAATCTACCATAAAACCTTCACGTTAGTGATTTGCTTAACATCTCAATCCACTATGATAACTTCATCTCTAATATGAACCTACCATAAAACCTTCATCTTAGTGATTTGCTTGACAGAGCAACTACGACTCATTGTCATGTCCTCCCCCAAAACAAGATTAGGTTCACCTTTAGAAGTTTTATACAATCACAGCTTATTTTCCTCTACTTACCACCAAGGCTATCACAAACCTTCTCTCCAACACCCAAACACTAAATCCCCCCTTATATATAGTTTACCACCCACTTCCATAATATTCAACCCCCCCTGATCAGAAACACGGCCCTTTTCACTCATTTCCACACCAACAAAAGACTCAACAACAAGGATTTCCCCAAGCCCTAGCACGCAATTCACACCATCGTTCTCCTCTACCGAAGCCTGAGCCAAAGCACATTTGTAAACCTCGAGAGAATTGTTTGAGCTCAAACTAACTCATTACACATCTTCAATACACCTAAGATCAATGCATTTGTGCTTTCACATCCCATCCCTAATGATGGCATTAAAGTTCTCACCCCATCCTGTTGACAGGGTCAATATTCTGCCTTGAAACCTCTCCCAAACCCTCATTTCCTAAGTTTTGCAAAGAAGATTTTAAACCTAATCCATAGCCCTTAGACCCACAACCAAGATCAGACCCATATATTCCTCCATTAGAGAATACTTGAATACCTTCAATTGGGTCAAGTGGGCCCATCATTCCACCTTGAAACCTCTGCTAGAACCTCAATTCCTATGTTTTGAATAGGAGATTTTAAACCTAGTCCACAACCCTTAGGCCCACAACCAAGGTTGAACCCATAGCTTCCTCCATGAGAGAAAACTTGAGTACCTTCAATAGGGTAAAGCAAGTACTCTACTAGGTCTTTATCCAACCCTAATTTCTCCAAACCCCTAAATCTCCATGAATTGTCCTCCATCATCATCTCTCCCTTATTAAAGATCCAACTCAAGGCCATCATGTCCAAGACTACTTTAGTATTTTTTCATACCATCCATTGCCTTTCAATGGTAACATTTAATTTAAGGTGATGTGACAAAGTAAAAAGCCTTGGTTACTTAATTTGCCATTCAAATTTCAACGTTATCTATTAAGATGAAACCTAGAGAAACATCACTTATAAAATAGTTTGAGAATTTGGTTCTTACTACGTTTAGAGCTGATCACAATTTAAATATAGATTTAGTATCTAGATATGTTTTTTAGATATGAGATTACCTTTAGGTATACTATTTTTGTGAGTTGGCATGTTCTTAAGTGAATAAACAAGGTTGATCGTAAATTAAGTCCATCTATGTTATTTTTATGTAAGCATTCTAGTGAATAAATATCTCCAAAAGCCTAGAAATCTCAGAATCCATGTTATAGTTAATTGAAGAAAATAGTAGCCAAAAGCAGGCCCCTCATAATGACTACTAATAAATAAACAAATTGATCATAAGTCAAGTCAATGAATGTTATTTTCCTATAAGCATCGTAAGCTATAAATATCTCCAAGCCTACATTTGTTAATTGAGGAGATTCAACTGCTTTTTGCTAGCAGCTAGTTTTGTGCACAAGCATTTTTGAATGGTCAAACTGTAAGATAACATAAAAGTGGGAATTTATACGACCTGATGAATTTCTACACTGATTTCAATATCATATGTAAAATATGAATAATACATCTTCACGATCTGAATTATACATCTTTATTTTAATTGTCGTGGTTGTTGTGAAAAACTAGACAAGTGGTAGCATGTGGCATTCGAGTTCTTCTCAAGGTTGTTCTGTGGAATTTTATTTCAATATCACCATACATGTTTGCAGCCAATATGAATAATACATCTTCATGATCTGAATTATACATCTTTATTTTAATTGTCGTGGTTGTTGTGAAAAACTAGACAAGTGGTAGCATATGGCATTCGAGTTCTTCTCAAGGTTGTTCTGTGGAATTTTATTTCAATATCACCATACATGTTTGCAGCCAATCCAAGACTAAATTTGAGGCCCAATCATAGGAAAGACACAAGTCATATTATCCAAATATGGGACAGTGAACATTCATGAGACCATGGAAAGAATTTGATGTGAGGACCAATATACTACAAACCAAGAACAAACTAATGTTACGGAAGCAAAATCTTCATTGTTCGCATAGATGCAATTCCCAAACCCATTATGAAATGTCGTGAAATTATTTGGTCTACTTCATATATAACAACGCATTGGAGTTCTTCTCAAGGTTGTTCTATATATCACATTGGAGGAATTTTATTTCAATATCACCACACATGTTTGCAGCCAATCAATGATTAAATTTGAGGCCCAATCATAGCAAAGGAACCATTGTCATATTATGCAAATATGGGACAGCGAACATTCATGACACCATGGAAAGAATTTGATGTGAGAACCAATATACTACAAACCAAGAACAACTAGTTCCAGAAGCAAAATCTTCATTGTTCGCATACATGTTGTAATTCCCAAACCCATTATGAAATATGTCATGAAATTATTTGGTCTACTTCACATACAACAACGCATTATTGAATGCCCATATTGACTCGACAAACCGATTGTCCTCAGAGAACTTCAATAAAATTGCAAAAGAAGAGGTTCAACAAAGTCAACCATCTGAGCTTGGAAAGCTCTAAAATGGTCTGGTGAAGTTATGATTGTAGTTTTGAATGGATCAGTTCTTTGACATTTGATAAAAACCAACATTGTTGTATTTTAAGCTAATAATTGCAAGACCATTGGAAAGCACCATTACCACTCCTAGAGTAGCCAAAGAGGAAAACAACACTAACATGGACGGATGGGCTTGGTTAATACCAGAGATGAACTTAATTCCAAAATATTATATATGATCAATGGTGTGAACTCTGCAAATATAAGACCCAGAGGATTCTCTATAGCGTCACAACATGGCCATTATTAATTCTCACGGTGCAATTAGTCATTCACTTGTAAGAACTTATATAACTGTTGCTATTTTCATCAATTTAGTTATTATGTACCAGCTTTTCTTGCTAAAGGATCTTGAAAATATAAACAAAGTTACCGATTTACACATGAGATCCACACTCGGCAACCTCCAATATTTGGACAGTGAACCAATTGCATGTTTTCTCAGCTTAGTTTGATAAAGTTTTAAATTCCTCCCTCGTTGTATTAGTCCACACCACAAACTTGCTCTCTATTATGGCAAGAGGTTCATTGTTTACAACTCAGAAACTCGCCCCTTTGGTTCATCTATACAGCTCAAGAATCCACACACCTGATTAATAGTGCCTCACTCTGTGTCTATCTCTTTGTTATCATACTTCACCAGCGGATTGTGATGATGCTTCACTAGATTCCCCAATTTCATGATTGCAAAGTTGACGAGATGAATTTGTTTTCAACCACTTATTAGCATATTCTACATGAAAATAGACTGTACAAGGGAACTCTCCCAGCGCACTATTGTCCTACTATTTTCCCAGGTAATGCACCTGATCACATCTTCGCTTGAAATTGGTCTTAGTTTTTGGAGTAAGCTAATAAGTGGACAAACTCAAGCTTTTTTTCGTCATATTTCTTCCCCAAATCCATTAGGAATATTGCCAGAAGTTATAGTTCTGCCTGATTGATGGGAACTTTGCCCTTAAGAGATTTTAGCCCATTTTAAGAAGGCCAGATCATCTGAACTTCAAAAAAAAGAGTGGATCAGGGAGGAACTTTACCTCACCAGAAAAAAATAAACTCGCCAGAAAGGTTAGTTTGTCCACTTTTTAACCCACTACTTACTTTTCGGTGCTAACTACTACAAAGCCACCCTCATTTGAGCCTTCCAAGTCAAAATCACCTTCATCTTTGCTTCCATTCCCACCAGTTGTTCGTTCTGCATTAAACTTGTGTATTGGCAAAAGTATTAATCACACTGGGTGAAGCTCCTCTTGTCAGAGTTTGGTCCTCCCAAATTCCAAGGGTAGGAAGCAACATATTTTCATAAACATAATGAATGGCATGGCATAAACTATGCAACTAAACATTAGAATCCTTGATCACCAAATGAGAATATAATCATCTGGGCCCTTATCTTAGTATGAATCATAAACAGGTAGTCTGAGAGGTTCCTTAATTCTGTTCTCACGTGTAGTTTAAAAGGGTGGATTAATCCCACTATAACTTTCCATATATCAAATCTCATTCCCGTTAAGAGCACCTATATTACCAACTAGCAGCAAACAGTGCACCAATCGCATCGTGGAGTTAGAGAAGGCTTCAGCACTAGGCATTGCAGAAGTTTGATTGGAATTCATGTCTCTCATAGATGAGGAATCCAACCAATAAGGACAACTATGCTCTGAAGGTAGTTCTTTATATGACCCTTACCATATGACTATCTCCAAGACAACCATGGGATAGATGTGTGCTCTGCTGTGTAATTTGAGTAGCAAGCTCACTACAGATAACATAATGTTGGTTGCTTGTAATCTGTGTAATCCTACAAGGTTTGAAATTTGCAGGACTAGCACATCCATGGAAATGGGTCTCTAGTTGCACTTATCTTTAGGAAATGAGAAGCCTGTCAATTTTTAAGTATTTAATGCATTCAATTTCAGATCTGAAAATTACTTCCAAGTGACCTCAAACAGTAAACTAGGGCTGTTATCACTGAATAATTTTACACTGAAATTATGACAAAATTATAACAGAAGCACAAAGATCAAAGAGAAATCATCCATACACAAGAGACAAATTTTTGTTCAGTGAAATTTTCAGATTGAGAAATTCTGAGGACTAAACCAGTCCTCTCACAAAATTACAACTTCAGCAAATTCCGGAAAAACTTCAACTTACAAATCTGCCTGAAACCCTAGCTGACGTCACAGCCGTAACGCTGATGTCATGGCTGTACGGATATTGCGTCAGCCCTGCTGTACGGTCTGCATGTATCGTACGACCTGCAATAAATGCACCATACGGAATCACACGTGTGATTGTTTCTGTTGCTCTCACACATGCAGTTGTCTCTCTCACACGTGCGGCATGTCCTTCCTTGGCTGAAAGAATGAGAAAGTAAGTCCAGAAACCCTAAATCAAATTTTCCCAAGTGAAGAATTTCCTTGCTGAAATTTGCAACCCCAATCTCCTTGGCAAGAGTGCTTACTCACTCATGCCAACACCATTATGACAAAAAATAAGATGTGCAGTGCCTCCTCACATTGCCTCTTCCTTTTATAGGAGTCCAATGAGTGAGTTTAGGAATCCCTTCTAAGCTCGACACTAAATTAGAATTGTTTATTCTTCCAAGTGGATGTGAAGCCTCAACAACAACAATTCCAAGCCCCAACTCTACATAAAAGGGGTTTTCACAAAACAAAAAATGCAATGTGAGTGCCAAAAAATATTCCCACATGCCCAACACCAAGGCCAATGTGAGAATAACTCCCCGAAGCTACAAAAACATCAACACTCCCTCTTAGAGAGGGAGGTATTCTCAACCACTCCTAGCTTGTCTCTAAAGTAGACAAACTTCCCCTTCACTAGGGGTTTGGTGAGAATATCTGAAATCTATTCATCTATGGAAATGTACTAGAGTTTCACAACTCCCTTCTGCACCCTGTGTTTGATGAAGTGGTACCTGATCTCAATGTGTTTTGACCTATCATGAAACACTGGATTCTTCGAGAGTATGATACAAGTCTGATTGTCGCAGTAAATCACTGTAGGCTCCAACACCTGACCAAATAACCCTACAAGAAGCTTGTGAAGCCAAATAGCCTCACAACTTGACAAATTGGTTGCCATATACATTGCCTCTGCTAAACTGAGTGCCACAGAAGTTTGTTCCTGCTGAACCAAGAAATTATTATTGATCCCAGGCTAAAACAACCACCAAAAGTGCTCTTCCCGTCAACTACACTACCTGCCCAATCTGAGTCTGAATATCCATGCAGTCTCACTCCATCACCCCCGACATATCTCAGACCAAATCCAACTGTACCCCAAAAGTACCTGAGCACATGCTTCGCTGCTACCCAATGCACTTGCCTCGACTCAACCATGAACTGGCTCAAGGTGTTAAAAGCAAAGCAAAAATTCGTCCTAGTGTTGACCAGATACATCAACGAACCAATCAACTTCAAGTACATTGTGGCATCCACCAAGTCTGAATCTGAAGCCCCCAGCTTCTCCATATTGGTGATCATAGGTGTAGTCATCGACTTACAATCCATCATCCTGAACCTCAATATCTAAGTTGTATACTTCCCCTGTCCGAGGAAGATCTCACTCGACTGTTGCCACACCTCCAATCCCAAGAAGTAATGCATCAATCCAATATCCTTAATCTCAAACTCCTAAGCCAAATCCCTCTTGCAACTAGCAATGAGCTTCTCTGCTCTCATGAGGAACAGATCATCGACATACAACACCAATATAAGAGGATCCTCACCAACCTATATGAGATATAGGTTGGGATCCGCTTCACTCTTGGTGAAGCCCATGCTCTGCAAATACCCGTCGATCCTCGAGTACCATGCCTTGGGTGCCTGCTTAAGTCCGTACAAAGCTTTCTTCAACCTACAAACATGAGACTCCCTCCCATGTACCTCAACGCCTTGAGGTTTCTCTATGTACACCTCCTCCTCAATCACACCATTGAGGAATATTGTCTTCACATCCATCTGATGTATCCTCCGCCCCCTAACTGAAGCAAGAGAAATCACAGCCCTGATGGAAGAATACCCGGCAATTGGAGCTAAAGTCTCCTCATAGTCCACTCCCTCTTTCTAGGAGAACCCTCTCGCCACAAACCTCGCCTTGTACTTCTCGATGCTACCATATGCAGCATGCTTGATCTTATAGATCCACATGGAAGTTACCACAGACTTCCCCTCTAGTCTCAAAACTATGTCCCACACATCATTCTTCATGATAGATTGATACTCTTCCATCATGGCATCCTTCTGAACCTGTTGGCTTGTTGCCTCCTCAAAATTGGAAGGCTCGGAATCAATGATGTTACTCATAAGGGCAACATAGCTCGAAAACCTCTACAGAGGCCTACTCTCCCCAAAAGTGCCCTTGGGGGATGCATGCCTCTCGGCATCTCTTAAAGTATCCTAAAGCCATCTAGGCCTCGTGTCCTCGTCACTAGGAGGGTCCATTGGATCCACCGACTCCTCCTTAGGTTGATCCCCGGTACTGGATGGCCCTGTACTCTCCTCAACCTTCGGAGCCTCCTACTCCTCACCATCTATCTCTACTGTGGTCTCTCGAGACCTGAAAGCCAACTCCTCCTCAACTGACATCCCGACTAACCTCAATCTGTCGTTGTCCTGGAATGTAGATCCGGTAGGCCTTCGAAGTCTCGTTGTATCCCACAAACATACCCTTTCTCCCAGAAGGTTCTAACTTTGTCCTCTTCTCCTTAGGAACGTGGATGTAAACTAGACAACCAAAGATCCTCAAATGCCCTATCTGTGGTTTCATTCTGTGAATGCCTCCTCGGGAGTCTTGTCCTCCAAGATCCTATGAAGACTCCTGTTTTGAACATAAATTGTCATGTTACATGCCTCTGCCCAAAGCAACATAGGTAGATCTCGGTCATGCAACATCGCCCTGACAGCCTCAACTATGGTCTAATTCTTCCTCTTCGCAACCCCATTCTTCTATGGGTTGAAAGGCATTGTCAGCTCCCTCTTAATCCCTACCTCCTTGCAGAAATCCCTAAAGTCGTTGGAGGTATACTCGCCCTCATTATTTGACCTCGAGACCTTGATCTTCTTCCCTGTTTGATTCTCTACTAGGGCCTTGAATTCCCTGAATCGACTGAAGACCTCATCCTTGGTCTTCATGAAGAAGATCCATGTCCTCCTGGAATAATCATCAATGAAGGTCACATAATATAGGTAACCACTCGAAGATGGAACTGACATCGGTCCACATACATCTGAATGCACTAGATCCAATATCCCCTTGGACCTACTATCACTGCTCGAAAAAGTAGCCTTGGCATTCTTGCCAAGTGCACAACCCCTGCATACTCCCTAGTGCTCTACTCCAAACTCTAGAAGACATGTAACCATCATCCTCACACTGGCAAAGCCCTGTAATGCAAGTGTCCCAATCTCCTGTGCCAAAGCTAGCATAGACTATCACTGTCATGTACCAAGGCCTGGGCTAGTTGTCCTGTCAACCTATAAAAACCACCATCATGAACACCAATGACCCCTGCTGAGTCAATGCTCAATCCTCTCGGCCATGCAAGAACCTGTCCACCTGAGAATGCTACTGCATACTCTCTGCCCTCCATGGTAGAGATAGAAAGTAGGTTCTTCTTCAATGCCAATACATACAACACATTAGTCATCCTGAGAGGCTTCCCAGACTCCAGCTGAAACGAAGTTGTCCCAACTCCCTTGACTGCATACTTGGCATTATCACCAAGCCCCACCTGCAATCCTGAGTCCTCCTCTAACAAACTAGTAAGTGACTCATGTAATCCTGTCATATGACGAGAAGCTCCACTATCCACCAACCAAGTCCCATTACCTGAAATTGTACTAGAAAGGGCGGAGACAAATAAGAACTCCCTCTGAAACATGTCTACAGTCTCATCCACTTTTGTTGATGATGCTTGTTGCTTCCCTCTCCCTTTCTTCCGCTGTGGACACTATGAAGCATAGTGACCTTGCTTATGACAAGCAAAACACTTGACCTTGCTAAGGTCCTTCTTCCACTACTCTAGAGATGCCTCTCTCCGTGGAGAACCTCTTCCTCTGCCCTTCCTAGCATTAGTAGCAAGGGCTTGGTTCTCATCATCACTACCTCTCTACTTGCCATTTTTGGACTTTATCTGAGCTTCCTCCTGGATGCAATCGATCCACGGTCTATCAAAAGGTGGCAACTTCTCTCATGCACAAATTGTTAGAATATAATGGATGTGCTCGTTTAACCGTAGACAATATCACTATTGTCACCCAACCATAGGCCGAAGCCACCCCCAGAGCACCTTAACCTTGACAGAGAATCATTTCGGAAGCAAACCCTAGGCTAGATAGCCAAACAAGATAGCGCACCTCTCTCCAAGGATAGCGCACCAAGCAAGAGTAACAAAACTGATCAAAAAGTCCAAACCCAGAGAAGACCGAGATTATAGACTGGCGGCAGCAGCGTCTCTGGAACTTGCACACAAAACTGCCCAACTGCAATGCGCACAAGTGTGCTACTGCAGTTCTGAGAATCCCTGCTAGAATGAAGACTGGCCTCCTGTATTTATACTAAAACTGGCAAACTGCCTGGGGCGACTTCTCATTCTAGGTGCCTATTTACTTAGTATATAATATTTCCTTTAGCCGACTTCTTCTCTTGGAGGCTAATAACCTAATACAAATTATCCTCTTGAGCCGACTTGTCTTCTAGGGTTATTAGCAAACTAATTAGGGTTTCTTCTTGCTTCCCGGAATATTCTATTCTCGTAAGGTTTACACGTGGAGGTAAATACCTCCCACAGCTACCATAATATCAACACTCCCTCCTAGTTAGGGAGGTATTTGAAGGTAATGGTCTTAACTCTTAAGCACAAACATACCATTCGCCTGGTAGCATCAACATAGTCGTATAGACTATCTCATGACTAGATCATGAGTACCATCATTACTATCAGTGTCATCAGCTGCATCATCTCTCAAAACCATACTCCATCTGAATAATCAGACATGATGCTGGATAAGTCACTCACTCCATAGAGTGACACAAGAGCCTTTCTTCTAATCCGGACATATGTCCTAGAAGAATAAATGTCCTGAACCATTTTTCGTCTAGGAATTCTCTGTCCATCTAGCTGATAATCATTTCCAACACTATTGATAGTCTTCAATGCAATCGAAACAATGTCATTCAATAGAACACAACTATGTCTATCCATAGTAGTACACAACTACAATCCAATGGTAAATGCCACACCAAGTAGCACACAGATACTTGATCAGTGACATAGTCACAATCAGTGGAACACATCCACTACAGTAGTATACATCTACTGTTCGGAGACATACTGTCTCCATAACAATCATATCATCAACCTGCACAGAAAAACATTGTTATGATATATAAATTGAATCATCTGGGCCATTCTTCCACTCACATCTGTGAGATCTGGAAGAGCATCTGCCCTAAGAAAGTAAAACATCAACGATGAGCTATCTGGACTATTCTTCTCAAGCAAGGAAGAATAATTGTCCCGATTTCTGAGCCTGGACCATTCACCTTTTTGGGCCATTCCTCCGCCACTAAACAAAGTGAAACCTGGAGAGAATGAGTCTGCCCTAGGGAATGCTTGTCCCTGATTGTTGAACTTGGACCATTCACCTATCTGGGCCATTCCTCTGGCACTAAACAAAGTGCAACCTGGAGAGAATGAATTTGCCCTAGGGAATGACTATCCGGACCATTTCCTAAGGAAATGACTGTCCTGCACCAACCTCCAAAACGGACCATTCTTCGAAACTGCTCACAACTATGAGATTCGAAGGAATGACTGTCCAGCGAGGCGGACCAGTCTTCTTGACCACTACTAAGAGTGACCGTCAAGAAGAGAGACTGACCTAGACCATTCCCTATGTTAACCACAAGGGGAATCGTTGTCTATGGTACATCAGCAATCCATCGAACCATTTTCATTACGAAAATGACCGTTCGATCTGGACCATTTTCCGAACTGGAAAATGCCTGTCCGTCAGAAATCTCGAACCACTTTCCGAACTGGAAAGGAACTGCTCATCTTGGACCATTTTTCAACCTTGAAAAATGATTGTCCATAAATCAATAACACATCAGTGCTCCCTCCCAACCTGGGAGTCATCTCTTCCTTTTTCAATAAGGAAGTCGTCTCCACAAGCTCCAGCTTGAGTACACAAACTCTTTCATCTTGGACAAAGGCTTCACCAAAATGTCTGCTTATCTGCTCATCTGTGGAGATATATATTGGAGAACCACTTCTCCTTTCTGGACCTCATCATGGAGAATGTAATGCTTGATCTCAATGTACTTCGATTTTTCTGGAACACTGGTTTTCTCTGAAGGCTTCATATAGCTCTGATCATTATAGTATATCATAGTTGGATTCATCTCTTTTATTTCCTGCTAGTTCACAACATCGTGGCAAGGGTCAAACTGGAACATATCCAAGTGGTACTTCTTCTACTATCATGAGAGTTTGTCATGGATTGGCAATCCATCATCCTGGAGTTCTTAGTAACCATTCTGATACAATATCTTTGTTATAGAAAGTTTTTCACCACGCTTTTGTTGTGCATTGGAGGTTCTCCACCAAGTTGTCTTCTTCCATCTTCATACAAGGGTCTCTTTCTGGTATACCTCAAAGCCTTGAGGTTGCTCTACATACGTTCTTTGTTTATTTATTCTGGAGAACAATCTTTGCATTCATCTGATGTAAACTCCAACCCATGGATATTGCGGACGATATAATGGCTCATGTAGAGGTATGTCTGGTTTATTGGAACAAGCAATCATCATAGTCTTCTCCCTCCATCTAGGAGAACCTCTAGTTCTGGATCTCGCAATGCTTTCATTCATAAGTCTTCCACACACTGTTCTTCATCACAACTTTCAGTTCTTCTGCTTGATTGCTTTTAGTGAG
>ML785669.1:310185-353636 GCA_009831015.1 Picea engelmannii | reverse complement strand
GGTGGATCAAAATATTTGTGGTTGTGGCCATATATTTTTGACTTGTGATTAGGAGCAGAAGGTGAAGGTTGAGGCTGCACCATCAGAAACTCTTAGATTTATTGATAAGGAAATAGAAGATTTGAACAATTAGCAGGGAAGCAGCTCAATATCCCCTAAAATGTCAACCTTAGGTGCCTTCTTTTATTCAAAAAAAAAGTTTTGAGTATTTACAATTATTTCAAGGCAGGTTAATGATTTATTATAATATTGTTGACATGTATATCTTTTTATTTTTTTATTGAGCTAATAGATTAACCATTATTAAACACGAGGGTTAAGTTTTGGGAAGCCTATTTTTTATGAAAAATAATGCAACCAATGAAATCCAAGAAAAATTATAATTGATAAAAATAAAAAAATGTATTTTACAGAGTTTTGACCTCAAATTTCCACTAATGGCAGACACTTGTTTGTTTTTGCTAGACAGAGCAGCATGCCTGAAAAAAACCCATAAAGATCAAACTGAGTAGAGCAGACAGATACAAGAGAAAAAGGAAAAAGAGAAAACGCAGACACAAAGGGAAAGGCTAGAGGAAATTCTTATTCGGAGTTGTCTAGCTATTCTACGAAATGGTTTTTTTCGTCGGAATCCGGCGATATAAATTTACACAAATCACTATTTTTTGTTGTTCAAAATCCGTTTCTGAATGCAGAAATGGATTCAGCATGCTGAAAAACCCCTGGGGCACTCGGATTATACAGAAATAATCACTCAAATCTACGAATCTAACAATTTCTCGCCGGATTTCGGGAAAAAATCGTCATTTTGTAGAACGTTTAGCCTACGGCATTCTTATTCTACTAATTATCTCTTCTTCTTGAATTTTTTGTGCAATAAAAAGGGGTTCAGAAACTTAGTACACAACAGAAATCTTTTTTGCTTTCAGAAATTTCATACACAGAAAAAAGAACTCCTAGAATGGAAGGCCCTCTGGTAAAATTTAATGGACACAACTTCTATATGTGGAATGCAAAGATTCAATTTGAGTTAATGCACAAAACCCTCCGGGGGTTAGTCAGAGGGGAAGAACCTAAACCCACACAGCCAGAGAAACTTGTTGATTGACCTAACAGGGATGATAAGGCCAACTCCATTGTAGGGTTCGCTATATCTAATTATAAACTGCATCATCTTAATTTGGAAAAGTAAACCCATGATGTATGGGATTAAACAACTTGTTTAGGTCAAAAGCATTGAATGCTAAACTCTTCCTGAAACTTCAACTATTCGGATTCGAAATGACTGATGCAGTGAACATGTCAAGTCAAACAAATAATCTAAGGGCACTAATAAAACAGTTAGCAGAAATAAATGTGAAAGTCTAAGAAGACAGAAAATGTTGTAATGTTAAGCAGTGTGTCTCCGAATAATAGCAATGCAGTATTCATGTTAAGTCAGTTGCCTTCACAACTGCTAGATGGTATGATATCCTCTCTAACGGCAGAGAAGAAGAGGCTAAGTGATGAGGAAATACCTTCAGAAATGCTCTGGTTGCTAGAAACAAAACAGACAGAAAGGTAGGGAAAAGCAGAGTCAACAAAGAAGATCTAGGCTGCTATTATAGCAGAAAACTAGGCCACTATCATTGCAGAAACAAGGCCACACAACTTGGAATTTTAAGGTTAGAGCTAAAGATATTCTGAAAGGAAATTTTAAAGACAAACAATGGAAAGGAAGAAGCAATCTAGCCCTGACAATTGAAAATACAACCAACAATGAGATTGAGAATGATGGTGATGAAACTGATGAAGACTTCTTATTTTGAATGGTTTGATATCCAAGACAAAAGGAATCAAAGAAGGTTTGCTCAATATGTATGGATGTCTAAGAAATTTAGGAATTTGGAAATTCAAGTATTTCAGGAGTTTGGGAATCCAAGGAATTCGGGAACTTGGGAACTTAAGGAATTTGGGAATTCTATGCTTACGAGGGTGATGTCAACTTGATGAACCAGCTGCAGGAACTCCAAAACTGTGAAGGAGAATCAATGAAAGATTTTGAAGTTATTTTTCATGTTTTTGTTGTAAATTAAGTTTTGACAGCGATGTTGTATTAAGAGGGAATGTTGGAGTATTAACACTTCAATACAAAGTTCAATGTAATAAAGTCTAAGTCACAGAGTTCGCGGAATTTGAACCTTGAGGTTTGAAATTTGACAAACCTCAACTTGAAAAAACAATTTGTTGAGGTTTGGTCTACGAAATTTGCCGAAGACATTTGCGGACTGCAGCAACTTGATGCCTCCACTCACTGCTGCAGGTTCTAACTCCATCAACAACACAATAAAAACGGCAGTTACAGTATCCATAAAAAACAGTTGCTGTATTAAATAATTTATATATGGGCAGCGGTATTCCTTTCCCCTGACGGCGGTATGATATAGTTTATATATGGGCAGTTGTATTTCTTTCCCCCCAACAGTGGTATGATATATTTTATATATGTGTGGCTATATTCCTTTCTCCTAACAGAAATGTTATATAGTTTATATATAGGCCGTATTACTCTTATATAGTTTATATGCTATTTATTTATTAATGTTAAAAACTATGTGTTACACCTCATATTGTATGAGGTTCCACATAGTGATTTTCATCGCATTGATGGAGATTTGCTGCTGGTTTCTTGGAGCTTTTTGGACTGACTTGGAGGGATTCATCTTCATGGAGCCCCTTCTCTTAATGGCATTGGATCATTTGATGGAGGTCTTTGGTTGGGGGAGTCCCACTTCTCCTTGGTTGGATGATTGTGCTGGCTTGCTTGGTGGTCTTCTCGTATGTGCTTGCCTTGTTGATCACTCCTTGGTTACATATTTGCTGGTATCTTTGAGCATGCTATCTCATTTTGGTGTTGTTGATATGTTTATCTTGGATATGGATGATGGTTCTAGCCCCCCAAGAAGTTAGATGATGGTGTTAGGAGGTAGATGTATCATGACATTGTTGGAGTTTCCTAGTGACTTTTGCATGGTATGATGATGTTGTATTCCTTGTGTCAGGAGGAGGGGTGCTCTATATGGCCCTCGTGTATTTGATGTGTTTGGGGACGTACTTGATGATTGGATGGGTTAGCATTTCTATTGTCCCCTTCTCTTGTGTGGTTGATGTGGTCAGATGATGGATGTGATGTGATTGTGCACTTTACCTTGGTAGGATTTCTCTAGGTGATATGACTAGACATTGTAACATTTGATAGACATCACCTAGGTGGAATGTGTTTGATGATGTTAGTACTTTTGTTGATGTACTTTTTCCTAAGTTTGAGTTACATGGGAGGGTACTACATGCATCTTTGGTGATCGAGCCCTCTCCTAAGGTTTGATGAGGTTTTATCATGTTATAGACCTTTGATGGTGCGCCCTAGGTTCAAACCTGGGTGGAGCTTCTATTTTGTCATTGTGTTGTTATCATGGTGGTCTTTGCTAGGAGATACATATTATTTCCATGGTACAACACTTGGAGTGAACCCCCCTCTTGGCACACATGTTCATGTTGATTTAATCAATTGGTGACTATTGGGAGGTGGGACTATGGTTTTATTTCTGCATTAACCTCTGTGCGCACATGTTAAGGTTGATTTAACCATTTAATGGTTAAATTAATCCATTTTATTACCTTGGAGGTTAATAGCTTGAGCACCCTACTTCACTTGGTAGTTGTTCACACTTGGAGGGGTTATTTGGGCATTATTTGAGGCTTTATTATGGAGTGCTCCTCTCTTCGACACAATTTCCAAGGATTACATGATTATTTTATTGTTGGAGAGGTTGGCACATTCTCCTAGGGTGCACTCTCTTGTGCACATAGTTTGGTGGGATTTGTTGATGGTATTGGGAAACAACACATGGTTTTGGTATGAGCATTGATGAGTTATAACCACCTTTGGCACTTCTTCCAAGGGTACACTTCACATGGAGATATTTTATTATTTGTTTTGTTGAGGTAGTTACATGGCACAATTTTCTAGGGCGAACCTCTCCTAGGTGCTCTCTCATCTTTATTGCCTAGATATTTCAGCTACACTTGTCATGTTTTGACCTTTATTGGAGAGCACCCTCATGTCTTTGACTTGGCACATATATTATTTTATTTGAGGTGGTTATGGAGGATTTTATTGAGAGGCATTTGGCATACTTGGAAGGCCACACATGGCACATTGCCTACATTTACTTGGTCTTCTTACTATTATTGGAGCATATCCTTCGAGGGCGCACTTGTGCAGATGCTTCTTGTTATTTATGGCGGTATATATTTTATTATTCATGGAGTTTTAGCATGGTCAAAACCCTAATTCGCCCTTATCTCCTTGGATTTGTCTTGTGGAGATTGTTCACTTTCTATTTTGGGATTTGGCAACTTCCTTTCTTGTGGAGCACTCCATCTACTTGGCACCTTGCACATTCATCCATGGAGTTTGTTGCCTTGGGATTCACACGTGAGGATTGGTTGCATGCATCTTGTGGACTACTTGCTATTTTTGGAGGTTGGTTATGGATCATTCTCCTAGGAGGACTACTTTATTGTTTTATCTCTCATGCACCTTGGAGGGTGCACTTTGTGAGCTTTCCTCGGTGGACTCTTGAGCACATCCTCCTAAGAACATTATTTAATTATATTTTGCATGCATCCATTCTTGGAGGGAAAATTCTTGTGGAAATCTTGCATGTTGACCTAGTTATCATGCCTATTTTTAGCTATATGCCCTCTCTTGGAGACTTCTTGATGTAATTTATTTCCTATTTTTGGATGAGGGCGAGTTCTCCTTGAGAGGCTTTTGTCCACATCTTGTGACATGGTCAACCATGGATTGAGGAAGGAAATAACTACTTCAATTTTATAATATTTGTTTGACTTGACATGGAGTTAGTTAGAAGAAAATATTTTTTTTATTGTATGAGAAGAGACTCACTCTATATGGAGGAGCTTTCTCTCCATTGTAACGGTGGTTGGGACTTTGGGGATTGAGGAGCTCGCCCCTTGGACTTCATTTGTAAATCACATGCTTGGAGATTGAATGGAGGATTGGAGGTATAGCATCTTTTCTTGTGAGGGTTTATGATTGTAATGTTTTCATCTATTGATTTCTATTGTAAGAAACCCTTGTATTGTCGATGTTATTGCTTGTAACAAACCATGCTTCATTTGGATATAGTAATGTGAGGATGTTATACCCCTTATTGTTATTGTTGTTGTGTTGACCTTTCATCTAATAAACTCAATTGTTGTTAGATTAACATGACCTCACCTTCGTACCAATGTTTTGAATAGCACACCTAGCTTTCAAAGGACAATTTTATGCAATATATTTCAGCAAGTTAGGGCTGATTTGTGGCATGTATAGCAGCCCTATTGCCTTACACTTTCATGCACATGCCCTCTTTGATCTATGTTTCCTTGACTCCATTTCCCCAAGGTGTGATTAGGCACTTGGTCTTGGGGGTTCTATCTTCCATCTTTCCTTCTCACACCATTCATTCTTCCATAAAACTACTACCACTTGTTTTGCTTGGGCTAACTCTTCAATAAATCTCCTTGTGGCTCCATTCTATAACCTTTGCAATCTTATCCTTAGGGAAGCCCCCCATGAGTTGGAGAAGAGCCAACCAAAAGTGAGATGAAGAGCTACTATGGTGATAATAGGTAGCCTTCCAGAGTTTCACAAGAGTGTCCCCTTGATGTTTAGGACTTTACATCATTTGGGGGTGCTAGATTTTGTTGTGACACTATGTATATGCATTCCTTTGTGATAGTGGCATTATAAAATATAATTTATAAACTGTATTATTATTATAAAGTATAACTTATACACTATGTATTATTATAAAGTATATCTTATATATTATAATACCTATTAAATTGTAAAAAATATATTTAATTTATTATAATATATTTTATATATTAAATTGTTATTTATTATATATGGAATATACAAGTATATATATTATATTTTAATATAATATAAAATATAATTTATAGCATGAAAATATGTATATGGACGAACTTAATGGTGAACCTTATTTGAACTTCATCAAGAAATTTGAATTTAAATCAAGTTTCATTGTTACCAAACATGAACTCAACCTAAACCATGTGACTTAGAATACAATCACGTTATATAAGTAACTTTAATAATAAAATGTCAATTAGGTTTAGCTTAGGTGGTTGGGAGGAATGAATGTTATCCTCCCCACCCAGGTTCAATTCCCGCAAGTGACATGTTGAGCTCTTAATGAGTATATTATTGTAATGTCTTTGAGCCCTGTTGTTAACCAACCTTGTGCCCTGAAGATTCCATAGTTTACCCCGGTTACCATCCTTGAAATGAGGGGAAGTACTTGGGGGTTTTCCTTGGGCTTTCTAACCTGGCAAAAAAAAATACTTTAATAATAGAATGTCAAAATGTTAGGCATAATTAATAAAACATCATTAATGAGAGATAATTAGGTCATATGGGTAGCTCAACTACCTAATGAACCAAATAAAATGGAATTTACCCTTATTGTATCAAATGACTCCATTAAAGAAATTTTTACTCTATATCTCTCATCTTTCTCTTCTGTATATTTATGGAAAAAGTTTAAACTTCTTCACTCTCATACTTTAATCGCATCTCTTCTTCAACAAATTCATCATCAACTTTTGGTTCCATTACATCTTTCTAATCTAATATGATATCCTCACGTTTCTTTTTTGCAACTTTGTCATGTTCCACCATGAACCCTTCATCAAATGTCGCATCTTCACTCTTGATCAGCTTTCAATCCTCAATATCCCAAAGTCTATATGTCTTGGACATACCCAAGGAAGATACACTTCCATGATTGGTCTTCCGAAGTACGTCACTTCTCTTCTATTATATATGTAAATCCCAAACTTTCAAAACTCCTTATATACTTCATGGTGAGCTTCCTTCCACTCCACATTGTGATTCCTTATAACCATTTTCAGATTTTTGTTTATGAGGGACATCACACAATATATTGCCTCTACACAAAATTATTTTCCGTTGTCATTCTATTTTAACACACTTCAACCTATATCCATTACCACATGATTCTTCCACTCAACTACACCATTCTTACCAAGTGTATATGCAGTTGTAAATTGCCTTTAGATCCCTTGATCCTTGAAATAGTTCTCAAACGCTAGTATTTATATCACCTCCACAGTCAGATCTCAAAGTCTTGATCTTCTTTCTAGTTTCTCTCTCCATCTCTGCTTGAAGCACAACAAACAACTTGAATGCTTCTAATTTGTTAATCAAGAAACACACCCAAGTCTTTTGACTATCAGCGTCTATAAAATTCATGTACTACAATACTTTGTCAACATATTATGTACTCAATGAACACACAAATCAATGTGCACAAGTTCTAGTAGATCCTTGGCACAACATGCTTTCCCTTTGGAAAAGATTATATGGTTTACTTACCCAAAACACAAAACCCACATACCTCACTTCACTTATGAGTCTCAAGCACTCTATACACCATATTCAACTTATACAACAAATTTAAACTTTTGAAATTTAAGTGTCCATACCTCATGTACCATAACTTGGTCTTGGAATTAACTAAGGTGGTTATTGCTTTCAACCCAACCGTCTTGCTACAAATCAATATAGTCCATTCTCTCCATATCCTTCCACTACGACCTTATACCTATCATCTTCAAGCATTTACCTCTATCAAACTTCACCTTGTAGTTCATTTTAGTTATCTAGTTGACCAATATAAGGGTCTTCAATCTAGGCACAGAGTACATCTTGTATTCATTTAACCTTTCTATCATGCATTAATACAAGTACATGACATTCAACTTGGATCCCATGTATATTGTCATCTCCCAACTTGTATGAATCACCTTTGCTTCACTCTTTCAAGGTATCAAACCAATCCCTTTTGTTGGACATATGCCTTGTTGCTCAAAAGTCAATGAACAAAGCATCATTGGAGGAATCTCTATCCACAAATGATGTTAAATATACCTACCTAATTCCTCTTCTTGTTTGGTTCTTTCTTCTCCACATAGTGCCCAAACTACTTGTTTTGTTTTTCTTGGGATTGTTCCCTTTTTTGTAACTTTGGAGCAATCCTTTATAGAGTGCCTTAGCTTCCCATAATATAAGAACGAGTTGTCTTAAGTGGATTTTTAGTTCTTATGATTATTTTGTGGTTGATTGCCAATCTTCTATTGGCCTCTTCTATTGTTCCCAACTTTCTTTTTCCTTCATTCAAGAATTAAAGACATGCTTATTGCTCCCTTGTTTATGAAAGTTTAGTTTTTGCTTCTCTTGAAGTAATATTCCACTCAAGTCATAAAATGAAAGAGTTCTCACCTTTTTAACTATAGTCAGATTCGTTACAAATGACTCAAAAGATTAAGTCGACCTAATCAGGGTCAAAGAAACAAGGTCTTCTTCCTCCACCTTGTTTTCAACAACCACTAGTTGATCTCTTACATCTTAGATTCTTGTGATTAAACCTATAATTGACTCATATGCTAATATATGTAGTGCATACATTTGATTATGTAGATAAAACATCCGTGCTTCATTTGGGGTCTCATACAAATTTTCAAAATCACCTAGATCTTGTGGGTGTTATCTGTGTTTCAAATCAAATCGATAATGTGGTTTGCAACTAACAATCTCAACATTACCATTGTGTCTTTAATCTGAGACTCACACTTTTCTTGTACTAGTTTATCATTGGAGGTTGCTCTTGCCCCTCCACAAGCATCAATAGCTTCTTGCTCATCGACAAATTTCAAATCTTATACTTTCTAATGGCATAAATCTTAGCATCCAACTTTGTCTCTAATATGGTGTACCATAAGAGGATGCCATCACTTCGACTCCTTGTTTCGTATTTATATTATCAAATGTATTTTACACCACTACACATCAATATTGGTGACGTTCTTACTTTTTAGTACCACAAAAATTCAGCCATCCAACATCTTCACCATTGGCTCTAAATCAAAAGGAATCTTCTAGAACTATAACCATTGCTCTTAATCATAATTTGATGCTTTTGGGATTATTGTCATTGCCTTTTTACCATATCAAAATTTATATCATCGATTAGATCAACATATCTATTAATTATAGCTCTATCATCATGTTAGAATTTATTTTGATTATCTTTTACGCATAACTACCTTACACACATTCTACGACATCATTAACAATCACATCGAAACACAAAGAGAGATATACTTGATATGAAAAACAATAAACTCAATTCATTAATAGAAATCTAAACAAAAAACTTACAAACATACTACAACAAAATAGAATTTGTAATGCATGACACTAGGGCCCCTTACAAAACTCTATGGCTCTCAAACCGTAATGGATTTTACGACTCTCATGCCCATAATACTAAAATGTGTGGCTCAAGGCTTCTGTACAAAATCTCCCTACAATTTATTTTTGGACCATCCCACTCACCACTTGGGCTATATAATGATTTATACTTATATCCCTAAGGTTAATAGTTGACTCATTCTTCTCCATGGATTTCAATCCACAATGTGTATTCATGAATCTACATCTCAATTAGCCCTAATGGTTAGCTCGATTTGTAGATGCTCTTGTGAGAAAGTTCATAGAGGTCTCGAGATCAAATCCCATTGAGTCTCTTAAGGTTACCTACTAGTACTTCGACTAGTGGTTACTACCATCCTCCATTTGGAAAACCAAGGAAGAGCGAGGAAATACAAAAGGGGCTAGCAAGGTACCAGCATCCTCACTTGGAATGCTTAATACGTAGGCAAGTGAGGGGCTATTTTCTCCATATTAATATAAAATAAAATAAAATCCACATCCCCATTTGTTATCAATCACTGTTATACGTAGGCGAGTGAGGGGCTATTTTCTCCATATTAATATAAAATAAAATAAAATCCACATCCCCATTTGTTATCAATCACTGTTATAGGTGGTTCCAGCATTTGCCTCCATGATCCATGGTGTGTTGCATTAACTACTATGATTAGATTTGACTTAGTTGTATTTTAATTTCCTATCTTATGTTCAACTGGCAATTCTTTATCAATACTCTTCTAATCAACAATTTTAAACTTCATCATACTTTGATTGCTCATCAACACTCTTTAATTGACATAGCCATGATTTTGTTGTTCTACTCCAACTGTCGATATTGATATGATAAGTACTCAACTCTTAACCATATTTTGGTCTCTTAGGTTTTCCTTTTCGTCGGCACCACACAACATTCTATGTCTTCCAAACTCTATGTCCCTTCTACAGTTCACAACAACCTCTATGGGTTCTCCCTTTTCTCCACATTTGACCCTTGGTGGGTCCACCACTCCGTCTTTCCACCCATCTTTCTTTTGTAAATATGCATCCAACCCTTACGAATCTATTGACTTCTACATTCATACTTCGTCATCATTGCATCATTGAACTCCTTTCATGGGTCTGCAAACAATTCTTACAACTTCCTCGCTACCCACATCTACAATCTAACTTCTAATTGCATTTACAAATTTTGTATTAACACTTTACCTTTGACACTTTTATCTCAACAAATTGTTGTCAAAATTTCGATTAACACTTTTGTATCATCACTTCATCTTGAATCCTTCATCATCTAGACCTTTGATTGTAAACTTCCATACCACTCCCATATTGCACTTCTCCATTTTCCATCGAATTTTCGTTATTTCTAACACAAGTAGTTGAATGAAATTGAATTGGTGGATTGCACCTCCTCCTTTAATCCTTTGTATGTGCTCACCATCACTATGTTCTTATTTTCCATTTTTAAGTTTCTCTAACATCCATGTATGCATCATCTTACTTACTTCGACCCTTCTACTTAACCATAATCAACCCCTAATTGTCACATTCTTTACACAAATAGTTGACAATCAAGCATTCAATTTTATTGCATTCCTTACCAAAATTGTAACAACATCATAGAGATCGTGAAGCATAAGATCTAATCCAATAAGAATTCCTCACCTTTTCTTGATATTTTTATAATGGAAATTTTGTTTTTTCTTGTGTAATAATGATTGAAGTCTTCCTTTTCATTTGATGTTAGAGATATTACATCATCATCTTCCTCTATCACAGTGTTTTGTACCTTTTGCTACCTCTTTGACCCCTTCATGGTCACCACTCATTACCTCATTTATGCGTCACCACTCATTACCTCATTTATGCAGAACTTTCACTACCAAAATTATGCCTACCTATATGTAACATCCTCAATTTTTCTATTTCAGATTTATGTATGTAAATTGTTTACATCCACAAATCTGAAATAGCATTATGAGGAACTGTGAAAATCTGCACACCCCAATCCCCAGTTTTAATCCCTGCAAATTATAATGTAATTGCATAAATGTGAATTAGGTTGGTGAGCCGAGGTGTTGGGGCAAAGATTTTGTATTGATTAATATGGTCGAGGGCCAAATTATGTATTATGTACGTTAAAATGATTAATAAAAGTAATAATCGTTGGTTGCGATAAGGGAGGAACGTTAATGATGGGGGGCTATGATTCCACAAGAGAGGGAGCTAAAGGGGGTTTTATTCATGGGTATTAACCCAAACCCACATTCCTGAATTTTATTATCATTGTGTATAAACCTTCTATTTTTGTTGTTGAGTGTCCCCAAAGCCAGTCATTGAATTCATGTAAGAGGTTGGGTGATGAAGTCAGCCCACTCAACTATGACAGCATGGGTTGAGTGTAATCATCCTTTTTGGGAAGAGTGAGAGTCAAGCAAGCAAGGGAGAAGAAAGAAATTAGTATGGGAAAAAGGGGCAGTTTTTACACGCAGATTTTGGGTAGCAAGAGAGGAGTTGAGTGTTGGGAAGAGCACCAGCCATGTTGTGCTTGAAGGTAGCCATTATAGGCCTGTGTTTATGTTGGAAATGTGGCTTGTGTGCCTGTAAAACGAGTTGTAAGCTTGTAGTGTGTTTCCTGTTGAGGAAATGGCTCAAAATCCTTGTGAAGTTTGTTGTGAGCACTCCTAGAGCAACTGAGAGTTCCTGGAAGTCTCCAACTAAGAGATTCCTGGCCAACCGAGTGCAGTGGAAGCCCTGATAAACGAATGGTACAGCTTGATGGACTGAGAGCAGTGAAGGGGGTACATTCCTTAGGTTGTGCAAGTTGTAGGGAAGATAAGATAAGATAATTTTATTAATGTCCGGCTAGTGACCACAAAAGTAGGTCAAAGGGACTGTTGAGTACAATGATGTCATTACAAACTAGGAGCACTGAAAGGTCTCTTATAAAGGCAAGATGTAGAAAGTAAAATGACAATAAGATGAAATAAGATAAAGGTGTATATAGTAGCGGGCAATCCGTCGAATAGGGTCTAGTCTCGTAGGATGCTGAAGAGTATGGGCTCAAAACTTGAGTGCCTCTTGTTTGTGTAAAGCTAAGCACCACTTATTAGGATAGCTAAAGAAGCCAGTGAGGGTCTGAGCCCCCCTGAATAAGCAATGAAACCAACCCCTGACCTCATAGTAGATGGGGCAGCAGAAGATGAAGTGTTCCTCCGTCTCGACCTCCTGTAGTTGGCATAGCTGACAGATCATGTCTAGTCTATCGATCTGGTGGTCTGTCTCAACCCGTAGTCTATGGGAGCGCACCCTGAACTGGCCTAGCGGAATCCAAAGAGCGTGCGCCCAGTGGCAGAGTGTATAATGTGGTCGAACGATGAACTCATCCCTAATCCCTAAGAAGTGCTCAACATAAAAGGCCATCTTTGGGCATAACCCACCAGGAGGGTTAACCCAACTGATCTGGATATACTACCTGTAAATGTCATCCCTGATGATCTTGTTCAATACCTGCCTCGTCGGTAGGAGATGACCAGGTGCATCCAAAGAATATCTAAATGGAGGGAGACGATCTATTTGAATGCCCATAGACTAGAAAAGATCTTAAAGCCCTGTGAACCAACATCGAGCCCAACCCGATGAACTAGAGAAGGAAATGGTCTCGAAAGAGCAGTAGGCCAAGTACGGGTACTGGTCTCACCCCTTCAACGAGTCCGCTAAGCTCTAGAGGCAATGCAGAAGAGAGACCAGTACGAACACTATCTAAAGTCGAAAGGGGCGAACCCCAAACTCTGCTAGGATGATGTGTTGAGGAATTGTCTGCTTCCATCTAATGATGCGTCGAAAGAGAAGGGTTTGGACTCTCTCAACTGAGGTCCAATCAGACTCCAGTAACGAAGGCCCCCAAATCTCTAATTCATAGAGAATTGTGGGTCGGATAAGGTAATCCATGAGGGACATCTTGGATGAGATGTCCTGAATGTGGTGACAAAAACACTGTCTCTCGAGAAGGGCTAAAGATCCATAGCCCTTGGTGATCCAGGGCTAGAGGGTCAATCGCAAACTAAATCGAGGTCCAGAGAATTGTACTCCCAAGTATGTGTATGTGTTGGTGATCTCAATCCTCTTCCCTCTGAAGAAGAAATGGAGGTCTATGGACTTCTTCGACCCATTGAAGATCATAACCTTGGTTTTACGGTTTACCCAAGTTGACCGTCAACTGCCAAAGATCGCAAAATAAAGCTAAGACATCCAAATGTCTCTGTAATCCCTTTAGAGACGAGGCTAGGAGGTGTTGAAATTAGTGCAGCTGCAAGAGCCATTCTCTGAAGGATAGCTAAGACCCTAGCTGAGATCGAGGGCCCCCAGTGGACTCCTGGGATTTCTTGGTTTGGGACCAAGCAGTTAGAGCCATGGCAAAAGACTCTAGTGAGGGCCCCCAATATATTGTTGGGGTTCTTGGTCAAGGACCAAGCAGTAAGTCCCTAGATGTGTTCTAGGGCCCCTGGATGTGTTCCAGGGAATCCTTGCTCGATGCTTGGATTGATCCTTGGATGTGTTCCTTGGTGATTGATGATATAAGTCCCTAGATGTGTTCTAGGGCCCCTGGATGTTTTCCAGGGAATCCTCGCTCGGTGCTTGGATTGATCCTTGGATGTGTTCCTTGGTGGTTGATGATGTAAGTCCCTAGATGTGTTCTAGGGCCCTTGGATGTGTTCCAGAGAATGCTTGCTTAAACGCTTGGGTTGATCCTTGGTCTTGTAACTTGGTGGATGAAAGACCCTAGATATGTTCTAGAGCCCCAGATGTGTTCTAGGGTACCCTAGTCTTGGACCGGGTAATTATTGGTTGTGTACCAAGATGTGATGATGTGTGATCTTCGTCCTCTCTCCCGGGATGGTCCATGAGACCTAGGAGCAGCCACTAAGATGGACATGACCACATCATGGATGTTTCCTCCTATGCAGTGATGATAAAAGTTTATAAGCCAATCATGAGACTTATGTGGACATGTTTTGTCATTGAAGAGGAACCCCTTGACCTTGTCTTGTAGTCCCCCCCTTTCTTGTTTTTGTTTCCATCCATGTTTAATGTAGTGTTGGGGTTTTATAAGTCACTTTGACTTAATTGACTTTTAATTAATATTTTTATTAATTAAAAATACTAATTAATTATTAATTATCTTTTATTTATTTTATTTTTATTAGGGTTTGACTTAATCCTAAAGATAGGGTTAAAATAGAAAACCCTAACCTACCCACCTAAGATATAAATAAGAGCCCACCCCTCGTCACTTTGACTTAATTGACTTTTAATTAATATTTTTATTAATTAAAAATATTAATTAATTATTAATTATCTTTTATTTATTTTATTTTTATTAGGGTTTGACTTAATCCTAAAGATAGGGTTAAAATAGAAAACCCTAACCTACCCACCTAAGATATAAATAAGAGCCCACCCCTCTCTCATTCTCACACTCTCTCTTCATTCTTCCTAATCTTATTGTTGTTGCGGCTACCTTGGTTTGTCTTTCTTGGTGATGGTACGGCTTCTCTAGTGGTCTTTCTCTTTCAGATCTAAGGCATTGTTTTGACATTTGGCTGGAAGCTTCAGTTGGTTCTTGTTTGCTGGCTTAGAAGACCTCTCCTTGACTGTGCTTACTTGTTGCGGGTTTCCTTATGCTGTTGTGGACCTCACTTAGACCCCGCGAACTGTCCCTTGACTGGTTAGAGGAGCCATGGACTGCTGTAGGTGTCGCGGCCCTTTCTTTGGGCATACTTTGGACTGCCGCTGTGTGTGTTGAGGATTCGGTGGCCTTGCTACCACCATGTTGAGGGTGCCACTTACCTGTGAGCTTGTTGGCTCCTCCTCTTTGTTTGTTGGTGCTCTTTGCTGTCCCTATTTATTGGTGCTTTCCTTCTTGAAGAGTTTCTCTTTGTTGTCCCTATTTACTGGTACCTTCTTTGGCTTGAAGGGTTTTGTTGCTGTAATGTATTACAATTCAGTTTTGGACAGTTTATTGTGGGTGTCTGCATCAACTCTGTATGTGGTCCTCCTTGGCAAAACAATCTACCTAAGATCATGGTAAAGATCAAAACCCTTGAGTTTTGATCCATGATCTTTAAGCTAATTTCTGAGCATATTAAAGAGGACAACATCTATACGTCAGGTACATCTGTGATTGGCTAAAGGTAAAAATTATTTTGTTTGAAATCTGCACTTAATCTACATCCAGAAATTTTGTTTTATATTCAGAATTATTTCTACATGTTCAGATCTTACTGTCTATTCTGCTTCAGTTATTGTTTTGAGTGTTGATCTACATTTGTATTAGTGCACAGATTTAAAAAGATATCACTGTTTTCTATTTTTCCCTAAAATCTAACATGGTTTCAGAGCATAGGGCGTGAAAAGAGCTCTTTAGTGGCACACTCTTTAAGCCTGCATAGATCCACATCTAAGGGATTGTTTTTGTAGATCAGCAGTAAGCTTGTTTTATCATGTTTACAGTATGACTCCATTAGACTCTAGAACCCGACCTGTTCTAATGCTGAGGCAGCCACAGGTCCAAGACAAATCTGAGAGTATTGAACAACAGGTCCAACAGGTCCGGGCTGATTATAGGTGCTGGTACAAGCCCCATTTAAGGACATTACCAGCAGCATTTCCCAGCCCTATTCTGGGCAATCCAATTTCAGATCTAGATCAATTCTTGAGACAGATTAAGGATGACATTCTACAGGAATAAGAAGGAGACCTAATCTTTCTAGAAACTATCTCCAGCACTAACCACAGCCTCTAAAGGTCAAGGAAAATTGCAGACCTATCCTATAAGACTGAGGAAATTCAAAGTACAGAACTAAAGCAAGATTGTTGTAGATCTGAAGCGAAAAAGAGACCGAATTCAGACAGAAAGGAAACTGAGTTTTAGAGGAGGTAATGGTATGTTTGATACATTTTTTTTTAGGCAGACCATGCTTTAAAGATGAATGATAATTTTTTAAAGTTTGAAGAAATGTTGAAGGCCCCACATCTCATCTGTACCTAAACTTGAAGCGATATCTATTCTGTGGAAGAGAAAAATATGTCTAGCCTCCATCTCTTCAACAAAAATACTTAGTTTGAAAAGAACAAGACAATTTGAAAATTATAGTGGTTGATTGCATGAGAAGTGATTTAAAAGTGTGTTGATTACTTAAAGAGTGCAATGTCTTCAGTTTTCTGAACCTACAGAAAGCATCGATCAAGTAGTGCAGTTCTCTTCTTTTGTTGAAAACACCTAATGAAATCCTTCAAGAAGAAAATCAAGTTAAATTAACCTAGAGACTCGAAGTCCAGGTGTGTTTCATTTGCATTTAATCACTGAATTTAAAACAAGTATGTGACTACTAAAGACAGCAAGAAGAGTTGTGATTATCTTACTGTCAGAATCTCAATTATATTTTGGTTACATGATCAAGGAAGTTGTGATCTCAGCATATACTTGTTGATATAAGCTAGGTTTGAGAACTCAGCAGTATGATGGACTATTATCCCCAATATGAGAGTCCAACAAGTACCCTTTTGAGTCATTTTTAGGCTGGGTTGTTTTTTTTGGTTAAGGAGTCCAACAAATTATCTTGGTAGTTGGGGTATTTCTCCCTCGTTTTGGGAACCCTACAAATATACCTTTTTTAATCGAGAGTCCTGAGATTGTAATTGAGCCATTGTCCTTGGCACATGAGCTCAATAAGGTTATACATATCATACGTTGTATGTATCCTGTAGTTTTCCAAAGAAAAGACTTGGTTAGTGGATAGTGAGGTCACATGACAGAAGCATAACCTAGTAAAAGTTTGACTCATATTTTCATATTAAACTTGATACCAACACCAAGTACATCTTGAAGGGATACGACACCAGAGCAGAGTCAAAGGATCTTGTAGGTTCAGAGGGAGTCAGTTTGCACATGCAGGGAGGCAGACATATTATAAGACTCAGAGGGAGCAGTCCTAGTATGTGAGTTAGGCCATGACATGCGGCAGATGGCAGTGTTGAAAAATTCAAAGCTAGAAGGAATTGACTATGACGAGATCTCTGATCCCGTTACCAGGTATACTTCCATCAGAATCATTATATCTCTTGCTGCAGTTTTTGGTTGGAAACTTCACCAAATGAATGTTAACACTGCTTTTCTTAACGGTGAAGTTGAGAAAGAGGTTTATATCGAGCAGCCTGGGGGTTTCGTGATCCATGGAAAAGAATCCCATGTCTGCAAGCTAAAGAAAGCCTTGTGTGGATTGAAACAAGCTCCAAGAGCTCGGTATGGAAGAATTGACAGTTTTCTTCAAAGTCTTGGGTTCACCAAGAGTATAGCAGATCCCAATATTTATATAAAGATTGTACAGTATCATCCTGTTATCTCAGTATTATATGTGAATGATTTGTTCCTTACAGAAGAGGAACATTTGATAGCTCAGACTAAGAGGGAGTTTTCAGCAGAATTTGAGATGGAGGACTTGGGTCTTATGCATTACTTTCTTGGCTTAGAGGTGTGGCAGAAACATGGTGAGATATTTCTCTCACAAAGCAAGTATGCAATTGATGTGCTTCGCAGATTTGGCATGTTGAACTGTAAGTCCATGACCACACCTATGATTTCTAACCTAAAGAAGCTACATGATCAAGYTGCAGGTTCAGATCCAGAAGACCCCACCATTTATCATCAGATCATTAGGTCCTTGATGTATCTAGTACATACCAGACCGGACATATGTTATGAAGTGAATGCCCTCAGCCAGTTCATGTGTGAACCGAAACATATTCATATGATTGCTGCCAAACATATTCTCATATATGTTCGGGGGACTATAGCCTATGGGCTTAGATACACCTCCAATGGAGGTGTAATGCTTCATGGATATACAGATTCAAACTGGATGGGCAGTACAGTGGACCGGAAGAGTACTTCCAGATATTGTTTCAGTTTGGGTTCAGCTATTATCTCCTGGTCCAACAGGAAACAGGGCTCCATAGCCCAGAGCACTGTAGAGGCAGAATACATTGTTGCAAGTGTTGCCAGTAGAGAAGCAATGTTGCTCAGAAAGCTACTCTCAGATTTGTTCAATGTTGAGTTGGAACCCATAGTAATCCACTGTGATAACCAGAGCTGTGTAAAGCTCTCTGTGATTCCTGTGTTTTCATGACAAAACGAAACACGTTGAGATGAGATATCACTATGTTCGATACATAGTGCAGAAGAACATTCTCAGTATTCAGTATGTTCCGACGGCGAAACAAACCACAGGTATTTTGACCAAGCCTCTGTCATTGACAAAGTATGTGTACTTTCGAGACAAGTTTGTTGTTGCTGAGAATGCCTCTCTTGCTGAGAGGGATTGTTGAAATTAGTGCAGCTGCAAAAGCCATTCTCCGGAGGATAGCTAAGACCCTAGTTGAGATCTAGGGCCCCCAGTGGACTCATGGGATTTCTTGGTTTGGGACCAAGCAGTTAGAGCCATGGCAAAAGACCCTAGTTAGGGCCCCCAGTATATTGTTGGGGTTCTTGGTCAAGGACCAAGCGTTAAGTCCCTAGTTGTGTTCTAGGGCCCCTGGATGTGTTCCAGGGAATCCTTGCTCGGTGCTTGGATTGATCCTTGGATGTGTTCCTTGGTGGTTGATGATATAAGTGCCTAGATGTGTTCTAGGGCCCCTGGATGTGTTCCAAGGAATCCTTGCTCGGTGCTTGGATTGATCCTTGGATGTGTTCCTTGGTGGTTGATGATGTAAGTCCCTAGATGTGTTCTAGGGCCCTTAGATGTGTTCCAAGGAATCCTTGCTTAAACGCTTGGGTTGATCCTTGGTCTTGTACCTTGGTGGATGAAAGACCCTAGATATGTTCTAGGGCCCCAGATGTGTTCTAGGGTACCCTTGTCTTGGACCAGGTAGTTCTTGATTGTGTACCAAGATGTGATGATGTGTGATCGTCTTCCTCTCTCCCGGGATGGTCCATGAGACCTAGGAGCAGCCACGAAGATGGACATGACCACATCATCGATGTTTCCTCCTATGCAGTGATGATAAAAGTTTATAAGCCAATCATGAGACTTATGTGGACATGTTTTGCCATTGAAGAGGAACCCCTTGACCTTGTCTTGTAGTCCCCCCCTTTCTTGTTTTTGTTTCCCTCCTTGTTTAATGTAGTGTTGGGGTTTTATAAGTCACTTTGACTTAATTGACTTTTAATTAATATTTTTATTAATTAAAAATATTAATTAATTATTAATTATCTTTTATTTATTTTATTTTTATTAGGGTTTGACTTAATCCTAAAGATAGGGTTAAAATAGAAAACCCTAACCTACCCACCTAAGATATAAATAAGAGCCCACCCCTTTCTCATTCTCACACTCTCTCTTCATTCTTCCTAATCTTATTATTACTGCGACTACCTCGGTTTGTCTTTCATGGTGATGGTACGGCTTCTCTAGTGGTCTTTCTCTTTCAGATCTGAGGCATTGTTTTGACATTTGGCTGGAAGCTTCATTTGGTTCTTGTTTGCTGGCTTAGAAGACCTCTCCTTGACTGTGCGTACTTGTTGCGGGTTTCCTTATGCTACCGTGGACCTCACTTAGACCCCATGGACTGTCCCTTGACTGGTTAGAGGAGCCGCGGACTGTTGTAGGTGTCGCGGCCCTTCCTTTGGGCATACTTTGGACTGTCGTTGTGTGTGTTGAGGATTCGGTGGCCTTGCTACCACCATGTTGAGGGTGCCACTTACCTGTGAGCTTGTTGGCTCCTCTTTGTTTGTTGGTGCTCTTTGCTATCCCTATTTACTGGTGCTTTCCTTCTTGAAGAGTTTCTCTTTGTTGTCCCTATTTGTTGGTACCTTCTTTGGCTTGAAGGATTTTGTTGCTGTAATGTATTACAGTTTAGTTTTGGACAGTTTATTGTGGGTGTTTGCATCAGCTCTGTATGTGGTCCTCCTTGGAAAAACAATCTACCTAAGATCATGGTAAAGATCAAAACCCTTGAGTTTTGATCCATGATCTTTAAGCTAATTTCTGAGCATATTAAAGAGGACAACATCTATACGTCAGGTACATCTGTGATTGGCTAAAGGTAAGAATTATTTTGTTTGAAATTTGCACTTAATCTACATCCAAAAAATTTGTTTTATATTCAGAATTATTTCTACATGTTCAGATCTTACTGTCTATTCTGCTTCAGTTATTGTTTTGAGTGTTGATCTACATTTTTTTTAGTGCACAGATTTAAAAAGATATCAATGTTTTCTATTTTTCCCTAAAATCTAACAGGAGAACCACATCATCAGCGAAAAGCAAAATGGATATCAAAACCTGGTGGAGGCGGCACCCGTCGCTATCATGAATATGCTCGTGAAGAAAAGCCTCTAACTCATCAATATAAATCTCAAACAATGTGGGGGGCAGGGGACAACCATGTTTAACCCCGATGGTACTCTTGATGAAATCCGATATCCCGTGAACTATGCGGAGACGACCAAGAGCCGATTCATATAAGTGCATGATGGCAGTCAGTAGGGTCGAGGAGATGCTAATGTCTCTGAGCCTTTGGAACAGTGCTTCTCTCGGGACAGAGTTGAAAGCCTTTCGAAAATCTACAAAGCAGCAGTAGACTTTCGACGATGTCGTGCCTCCTCAATGATGGCCCGAAGGGTAAAGATGTGATCAATGGTCTGAGGTGTCTACGCTCAAGCTCACTAGAGAGCTTCATATGTAGAACCCTAGCATAGAGCTTCAAGAATGTATGCCCCACCATGATTGTCCTGTAATTGTTGGGATCCGAGCTGGGGCCCAATTTGTGTATCAGGTGAATGATGTGATGTGACCATGCCGAAGAAAAACATGTACGGACCACATGGTTGAAGAGATCATCCAAGTGAGAAGCTAGAGAACAAGGCCCATGCTTAAAGAACTTTGCCTGGAAACCTTCTTCCTCTATTGCTTTGCTATTGTTCATCGTCCAAACGACCTCTCTAATGTCATTATCCGAGAATAAGAAGCATGAGGAGGGCGAAAAGATAACCTGAATCTAGGGCTGCCCAAGAATATCATAGAGAGTGGATACGTGGGAAAACATGGATCCGGGATCCAGATCGAATGGAAGGGGGGAGTGTGGTGGATTGGAACTGTTGTGGGAGTAGAACCTGGGTTTTGGGCTGCTGAGTGTGGAGAGTGGACAACCAAAAGGGCCAAACCTCCTTGTGGACTTATAACCTCAGCTCGGGGGTGGCTTGTTGTTGAGACAAAATGAACAGCAAGCCTATGACTGGGAGGAACATCCTTCGTACGCAGTCAATTGGTTAATTTACAAACAGATAAGTTTTTGTTGTTGTTACTATGATTATTCCATTGTGTAAATGTTCATTGAATGCTATTATGTTTGTTGGGTATGCATGCATTCACTGTTTTTATTATGTTGTTAGTTGCATGAGTAAATCAACATGTGCTTTGCTGTAATTTGTATGGACTTGTTGCCCCTTGGTTTATTTTATATGTATGGGGTGTTAAAATTTTTGTTTCAGCAGGTGGGTACGTTACAAGAATGGTATCAAAGCTCAAGGTTCACCACCGAGCTTGTATGGGCCAAGACCCGTGCGAATTTGGTAGAATTTTATTGTTGCAGAGTTTCACCTGTAACGGATTTGGGGAAAAATGGTGAACCAAAGTGAAAATCCCCAAATTTATAGAGAGATTTGAGTTTAAATTGCCTAAAAACCATCAAAGAAAGGATAAATGGCATAAATCTGCAAGTTGCAGAGTTAAATTCGATTGGGAAGGCTAGTGTTCATACTTAGGATTTCGAAAGGATCTGTGAGCATGGGGAAAGTTATTCTTTCTGATGGGAAAGGTCCGTGGGGAAGAGTCGCGAGTCACAGACAAAATCTTGAAGGCTTGTAACTTGACAAATCCGCGAGAGAAATTCCACGAGGAACAACCCGACAGGCTTGTAGGAGGCTTGACCGATGGCCGGTGGAGGAGATCGGAGGGTGATGACATGGCCTAATCAAGGAATGACATGTAGACTCAACAAACATGTGCCATGCCATGGCAGTTGGATTGCCCAAGGTCATGCGCAAGTCAACTTGACGAGTTGTTACAGCAGTGAAATAGTCAATTTCTGCAGGAATTTTTCAGTTTTTGGAGGTCATCAACTTGCGGGGGCATTTTGATGGCCTAAACGACATTTTCAGGTAATCAAAATCGAGAGAACTGTGTGTGCCATTGGTATACATAGTCTTTGCATCTTAAATGAAAGATCGCAATGAGAGCTTTCCAACAAGCTCGTATGCGAAAATTACAGTTGATACGGTGCATGGTATATTTTTGGCACTAGTTTACTACCAGAGGTCATAACTCCTTGCTCAAAATTCAGTTTGGGGCACAAGAACATTCTATGGAAAGCCCATAGACCATAGAAGACGGCATGGAACCAGATTTGGAATTTGGGTACCTGCAATTCTACAGGATGGAAGAGAAGACACCTGTAGCATAGAGGGATAATAGGAGGAAAAAGTTTACACTTTTGTAGGCCATAACTATCATCTCGAAGCCCAGATAAAGGTGAAATTTTGGGAGATATTTCAAAATGCAAAAATGGAGATACCCTTTTGGACTCTTGGTAAAATTCAAAAGGAGTTGGTTTAGGGATGCTTAAACAGGGCTAAAATTTCTAAGTCAAGAGATGTGCAAAATGACAAAGTTGTCATTTCCAGATTGTTGTAGATTTTGACTAGAGCATCAGTTTGACAATCTGAGAGTTGTTGTGAATTCAATGTCAGCATTATTATCTGTGTCGCATAGAAAGTTTCCTAGGTTCTCTACAGATTTACCTCTATAAGTGGAAAAAGTTGGTGTTTGAGATTATTTGCACCAAGGAGAAAGGTGCGCAAAGGGAGTAAACTGAGAATAAATTTCTGCTCAGCGATCATAATTGAGCAAGAAAGTAGTCCGTGGAAAATTATTGGATAAGAGAATCCAGATATCCACTCATAATTTAGTATTGAGCCGAAAATTTCTCAAAGGATCAGAAGGAAGGTGACTAATGGACTTGAAGGACACCATTGAACATAAATGGGAATTTCAGGAAGCCATAACTTTTAGCTCATAAATCAAATTGAAGCACGAGTATGGTCATTGAAAAGGTAATCCAGAGGACAACATGAAAAATGCTCTAAGTTCTCCAAGGGAGCATCGAGTTGCTCCATAAAATTGCAAGAAAAAGTGGAATTGGATTCCATGAACCATGTAACTACTCAATGTGAAGATTTTTCCAAATAATGTCAAATTTTGGAGAAACTTTCCCACATGATAGAAATATATGCCAGAGGTGATTGTTGGATCAGAAAGAGTATTGAAACTCATGATAGTGCCTATGCATAAGTATAGAGACACATTTGAAGTGCAATAGCCTAGCAAATAAAAGGGGGGCAAGCTTAATAACAAGGCATTGTTAATAAGCAAAGGAACACACAAGCAGAGAATGTTGTGTGAAGGGATTGCTAGCAAGACGATAAGATTCCATAAATGAGGATTGTGTGGGTTTGTTCCAGATTAATCACGGGGTCCATTGGACAAGGAAGTAGGTCAAATTTTGTACAGTTGTTTGAGGAATCAAAGCACTACAAAGGGAAGTGCAGGGCTACATAATGAAAGGTTGACGAAGGACTCAGAATAACAAAGCCAGATTAGTATTTAGCTGCTACAGAGTCTGAATGGCTTGCAAGGGAGAAACAATAGAGAATTCTCACATAAAACATGAATCCAGTAGGTGAAGAATGTCAATTGCATGCACAAGGAGTTACGGAGGACTCCATAGCCTTGAAGGTAGAAATGCAGTGAAGGCGGAAGGGTTGGTTGTAAGAGAAATAAAGGATCTCAAGGATGATGAGTGACTCGTGGGATGGGCGAGTCATCTCTAAAGAAAGGCATAGGAATGCCTAAAAAATAATTCCTAGCCAGGAATTAGCCACTTTGGTCTAAAAGTACTCAGAGCAAAAAAGAAATCCACTTATAAATCAAAGTTCGCAGTGGAAGTAGGGTACAAGTGAAAAAGGAGGAATGTGACTTTTCATTTGGAGCAAAGTGGTCTTGAGTGGCCAAGTAGTGCTTCACAATGAATCACTCAATGAAGTGAAGAAAAGTATTTAAAATGGAGCAAACCCATGGATTGCAAAAGATATTGGAAAAGATGACATAAAAGAAACATGTTGAAATGGCAATCAATGAGGTTGATTTCAAGACTGGTTTGGTCAAAAAAATGGAGAGTGATTAATTAAGTTGCAATGTTGATATTCAGCTGTAGTACATGTTATTACACTATGAGTATTGAAAAGTTCAGCCAAAATAAAGTTGGGACAGGATTCTCTACTTAAAGGAAGCAGCTGTGAGGTGGTAGTTGCCAATAAGACATATTGGTGCACAGATGAGCAGAATGGCAGGGCACAAAGTCGTAAGGATCTACAAGAATGCAACGATAGTCATCTACAACTCAAAAACAAAAATAAATAAATTAAGTTGAAATAAACATGCATTGGAGTGCGTAATGGAAGTGATGCATGATGCATATAATAAAGCTAGAATGCATGTGCATGAAATAGGCGTGATGAAATTGAAAGCTTGGTGCATCTTGATGTGCATTAGTGCATATAGACATGCCTGGACATGCATATGGAATGACTATAGACTCAGTGTAGTCTATTGATATATATATATATATATATGAAATAATGATGTTGTGATATTTGAATAAGACTAATGATGGATTATGTATCTAGGAAAATTGTTATAGCATGATTGAAAATGTTGATGATATTGTTGCATATGAAAGCCATCCGTATGAAGAAAAATGAGGATGATAAGATGTTGATCAAGAGGTTCATAAAGGGAACTTGCAAACTGATACAAATATCAGATAAGCAGATAACATCAATTAATGCAATAACAGCCATGCAAGAATGCATTTAAGGTTGTTATGATGCATAAATGATTAAGGGAATTGAGGTAAGAATTCTTTCAGTCGAATTTTAAGATTGGAATTGGTGTGTAAAGGCAGAAGGGCTTGAATATACCAATTTTATCGATGATTGAATTCATTTATGTAAAATTTAATTGCATATTCTGTTATATGGGTTATGAGATCATAACCAGGTCAAGTCAGGAGACATACGCCTGTTGTAGTAATGAATGTCATTAGAGATGGCCATGTGTGAGGCCATGTTGAGGTGGAAAATGGAAAGGTTATAGTGCTATACAAGTGCTTAATGATCTTTCCCTGTACAACCGATGTTTGGATTGCAACCTCTTTGCCGACACGGGAGAGCACTAAGGGAATTATATTCCTAGTGTTGGTATGGGTCGAAGAGGAAGGTATACAAGATTGAGAAAGTAATTTGGGAAGATTTTGGATGATGTGTTGAGGCGTGGGCTATACCTTCTAACTTACATGGTGGAATACATGACATAGATATATGGTATTCCGTAATCAATGCAATGATGCATTGTGTAGATGTGGCCATGAGTATTGGCACATTGGTTTCAATTATTGGTAAATTTTGATTGCATTAGGAAAATCTTGGTGTGTTGATAATACATGTTCAGTGAATGATAGTTTCATTCAAGCTAATATTATTAATAGTTGAATTCCATTTTTAATATGATAATGGTTGGAAATGATTGAATTGTTGGTAAGATACAATTCTGAGATCACTTCATGAGTTGTTATAAATGTGCATGAATACTAACAATTGTTTGGTTCAATGAAAGTTGAGAAAATGCAGGAAAAATGGTCTTGGATATGGAAATCATGTAAGCCCGTGAAGAAGATTGATGCTTGTTGCTGCAAGAGCCAAACAATTATGAAAGAGATAATGGATATTGAAGATGGGAAGCTCGAGAAGAAGGCTACTGTTAGAACACTAAAATTCTATGATTGCCACAAGTTACATATTGTTAGCGAGGATTTAGCAATAAGTTGGCACTCTCCTTGCATGTGAAAGACTTGGCAAGAGGGATCACTTGAGGGACTGTGCAGCAGAGTAGGGGATGCCTGAACCTAGAGGGTGAGTATAGCAAGGAAGAGGCAACTTAATAATGCATATGGCATGGTGGCTAGGATCATGTGGGTGTGTCAGAGAAGAACAGTGAGTTGAATCCTTTCCCGTGGCAGCTTGGTGAAGCACAAGATAACCATACAGATGAGTATTGGTTTATGATTGCAAACTTATTATGAATAAATGTTTATAATTTGGAGTTGAAAACTCATGTGAATAAGATGATCGTTATATGATAATGGATATAACGGGTATTATATTTTCTTAATGATTGTTGTAGGAACAAATAAAGAATGAAGACATGAACCAGGCAAATTTTTGGGACAACAAGAAGAAGCAAGTTGTTAGGCTTGTAGAAAAAGCAAGTTGTCGAGCTTGTAGAAAAAGCAAGTTGTCAAGCTTATAGAAGAAGCAAGTTGTCAAGCTTGCATAAGAACCAGGTTGTCAGGAATGAAGAGTAAACTCATGTGTGTCGGTTGCACTGGAGTAGCAACCTTGCTACTGTTTTGTTTCCTAACAGCGAGTTCCTTTGAGTTCCCATTAGTGAAAATCCTGGTTACTTGTGCTAAAGAGACCCTGATAAATAAATGGTACAACCCGATGGACTAAGAGCAGTGAAGGGGGTACATTCCTTGGGTTGGGCAAGTCGAAAGGAAAAGAGTTGGTGGAAAGCGGAATAGTTGTAGGAGAATGTTAGTGGGTTGTATATATGTTGTGGGCTAAAGCGCCTATGTATATATATTTTTGGGCCAAAATACCCATGTGATATTAGGTCAAAGAGCCTATATGTTGATTAAAGGCCGGAGAGCCTAGCATTGTAATTGTATGTACATCGTATGGTGTTGTGAACTGAGGACAGTGCAAAAGATAAAAGGAAGGGGATGTAACATCCCCAATTTTAATCCCTGCAAATTATAATGTAATTGCATAAATGTGAATTAGGTTGGTGAGTCGATGTGTTGGGGCAAAGATTTTGTATTGATTAATATGACCGAGTGCCAAATTATGTATTATGTACATTGAAATGATTAAAAAAAGTAATAATCGTTAGTTGTGATATGGGAGGAACATTAACGATGGGGGGGCTATGATTCCACAAGAGAGGGGGCTAAAGAGGCTTTTATTCATGGGTATTAATCCAAACCTACATTGTTGAATTTTATTATCATTGTGTATAAACCTTCTATTTTTGTTGTTGAGTGTCCCCAAAGCCAGTGGTTGAATTCATGTAAGAGGTTGGGTGAGGAAGTCAGCCCACTCAGTTCTAACAACATGGGTTGAGTGTAATCATCCTTTTTGGGAAGAGTGAGAGTCAAGCAAGCAAAGGAGAAGGAAATTCGTATGGGAAAAAGGAACAGTTTTTACATGCAGATTTTGGGCAACAAGAGAAAAGTTGAGTGTTGGGAAGAGCACCAGCCATGTTGTGCTTGAAGGTAGCCTTTATTGGACTGTGTTTATGTTGGAAATGTGGCATGTGTTCCTGTAAAACGGGTTGTAAGCTTGTAGTGTGTTTCTTGTCAAGGAAATGGCTCAAGAGCCTTGTGAAGGCTACTGTGAGCACTCCTAGAGAAGATAAGAGTTCCTGAAAGTCCCAAGCTGAGAGATTCCTAGCCAACTGAGTGCACTGGAAGCTCTGATAAACGAATGGTATAGCCAGATGGACTGAGAGCAGTGAAGGGGGTACATTCCTTGGGTTGTGCAGGTTGTGGGGAAGAGAGTTGCTAGATTGGAACTGCTATGGGAGTAGAACCTGGGTTTTGAGCTGCTGAGTGTGGAGTGTGGACAGCCAAGAGGGCCAAACCTCCTTGTGGACTTATAGCCTCAGCTCAGGGGTGGTTTGTTGATGAGAGAAAATGAACAACAAGCCTATGGTTGGGAAGAACCTTCTTCGTACGCAGCCAATTGGTTAATTTACAAACATATAAGTTTTTGTTGTTTTTACTATGATTATTCCACTGTGTAAATGTTAATTGAATGTTGTTATGTTTGTTGGGTATGCATACATTCATGGTTTTTATTATGCTGTTAGTTGCATAAGTAAATCAGCATGTCATTTTGTTGTAATTTTTATGGGCATGTTGCCCCTTGGTTTATTTTATATGTATGGGGCGTTATAATTTTCATTTCAGCAGGTGGGTATGTAACACTAGGCTTACCTTGAAAAGTCTAATCCTAACCGGTTCTTGTTGGTCTTTAAATATAGACATACAAGTGTTGTCATTATCAATGATCTATTGTCATTCGCTCCATTTGTCCTAAATTTGTTATTATCTGAAAAGGCAAGTGCTAGACTTACTTCATTTTCTGTCCTTTTTCTGTTAAAGATTTATAGACTTTAATAGATTATGAAACTTACATTCGGCTAGACAACTATTAACCATAACAACAAACAAATCGGCTATTTTGATATAAGTTACTAAATTATATCCACATCAATTACCAAACCAGATCTAGTGTTCCATCTTGATACCAACTTTCTTCCTTTAGATGTATTCAATTTCACAGTGGCATGGACTAAACTATTGATTAATGTATTTAGATATCTTCTAACATAAATGAGCTTAATACCCATAACCTTTCCTAAATAACTCCATGCATTTATGAAGCAAATCCATCAACTACCATCTTGAATCTTTTTGCTTACCTTCAATCAAAGTCACTGACATCACACTAATGTGAACTTTTGGTTTATATGCATTCTATAGTCTTTAGACTGCAACTCTATCACCATGTCTTGCAGGTTACACTTAGGACCTCTCATAACAAATACTATGGTGATGTGATAGGTATGTGATCTCTAGACTTGCAATTATACTACAACAAGGAGCTATAAATCTATGGCTTAAGGGGGTTTCGGAGCATGCTTATGAAATGAGGTCCACGGCTAAATTGCAACTTTTGGGAGTTATGACCTTGTTATTGTGCCACCACTCACAACAACATAACTTTCATGCATGCCGCAGCTATTCCTTCCCACAAGTTTTTGTTGAGGTTAGATGGGCTGGGCATAGCATCAGGATTCTTTATAGGCAAGATGGCAGCCTTAGAATAGGATAGATTTGATAATTAAAGGCCACCTAACTAGGGCCATACACCCCCAATTATGCCTTACTGGCAAATATTTTATATGTTTTGCGGATGAGCTTTATTTACCCAGTACATGGTTATTGCCCCTTGATTAGAGCTGACCATGGAATTTACATTGGTGGTTTCTTGTATCCCTTCGCCTATTTATAGGCATGTGTAATGAGTATGATAGTGTAGGTTTTTGTGTTTTGCAAGTATTGCTTAGGAGATTAAGCTGGGCCAAAAGCAGCATCATTACTTCCTTGAATAATCTAGTCCTGAGTTGGCAAACATACCCTCTCTGGAAAGCTGCTGTTCTATCTACTAATTTATTGGATTATATGATACTTAATGGGTTCTCTATGCTACATCTCTGGTATTTAGCTGTTGTTATAGTTGTTGAACTCCAAAAATCTGCTGTTGTGGTTCTCTAAAAATCTGCTGTCAAACTACTGTTAATTAGTGCTGAATCTTCTGCTGTTAGTGATGAAATTGCGGCTGTTGGTACTGATATACTGTCGTCACCACTGTTAAAACTTAAAGTACACTAAGGTCTATCTACTAATTTATTGGATTGGATGATACTTTATGGGTTCTCTGTGCTACATCTCTGGTGTTTAGCTGCTGTTATGGTTGTTGAACTCCGAAAATCTGCTGCTATGGTTCTCTAAAAATCTGCTGTCAAACTACTGTTAATTAGTGCCGAATCTTCTGCTGTCAAACTACTATTAATTAGTGCTGAATCTTCTACTGTCAGTGATAAAATTGTGGCTATTAGTGCTGATCTACTGCTGTTACCACCGTTAAAATACACTTATGTCCATGCCCACTTAGCTCCAGTTTTCAGATTTGTTCAGATTTCCAGATTTCTATTATGAGTTTCCTTCCATTATAAGAGCTGATTGCTGGTTAGGCTCATCTGCTGCTATGGTTCTCTGGTGTTTAGCTGCTGTTATGGTTGTTGAACTCCGAAAATCTGCTGCTATGGTTCTCTAAAGATCTGCTGTCAAACTACTGTTAATTAGTGCTGAATCTTCTGCTGTCAAACTACTGTTAATTAGTGCTGAATCTTCTACTGTTAGTGATAAAATTGCGGCTATTAGTGCTGATCTACTGCTGTTACCACCGTTAAAATACACTTCTGTCCATGCCCACTTAGCTCCAGTTTTCAGATTTGTTCAGATTTCCAGATTTCTATTATGAGTTTCCTTCCATTATAAGAGCAGATTGCTGGTTAGGCTCATAACATATGATCAAACCAATAACTTGTTTCATTGTGGTTTGTAACTGCTTGAATTAACAGCTCTTTTTCACAGTATCTTAAAAGTGACAAACAAGGAGCATAAAAGTTATATTTCTGTCTCGGTGTAATAAAACCCCTAATACGTTTTTACTATTGGCAGACTTATTTTTTCTTCAATAGTTAGGTCGATCATTCTAGTGGTTGAGAACCATAAGATAGATGCTTGCAGACTAAGATGCGATAGTCAAATTACATAACTCTTTATGCTACAAAGTACAAAAAAGGATGCACAGTAAAAACAAGTAAACAAATCAAAAAGCTACAAATTTAAAGGGAAACGGGCTCAAACATTCAATCAGATTCATCCTCAACTTGAGCAGTGAAAATAATAATTTCATTTTCAGCATGTATTTGGTCCTGGTCAGATTGATTCCAAGTCCTGTAAAAGCAGACTGGACCAGCACAGTCAATTGCTAATCTGTCACTTTTAAGAAACACAAATGCTTTCCATGAATCAAATGTCTGATTGGTTGATATCCAAGAAATACAGTATGATCAGGGAGACCATTTCCATATATAGATTTGATTGATTTCAAAGTAAATGAACTCAAATAGGATTCCTATCATTCTAACTGATCATATTCAACGGAGAATATGAGTGATAATTTTACTGAAAACAATTTAATACACCGAGTTGTAACAATCCACAAATCTAAGTAGAGCTGCATAATATTACGACTCAAGAGACTCGCTCTCCAAAGCTGGTTTGGAGATGGACTTTGGCTGCTAGAAGGTCTGGGAAAAGGATCCACAGGGATCCTCGGAATTTTTTCACAGCTCTTGGCTCAATCTCTGATTGAGCGGTCTTACTGGCCACAAAATTTCGACCTGCTGTTAATTGACATCTTACAATGCTCTTTTGTAACTTTTATATCTAGATCGCTTAGTTGGGTTCTTTTTTCTCTGATGATGTTCAGATTAGTGAACCAGAGTTTTTTTCTCTGGGCAAAATTGTTGATAGGCTTTTATGGACATTATTCTCCTGATCACTATTTTTGAACATGTACGCTCCTGAAGCACAGTGCTACTCAGACACAGGAATGCCTAAGGCATTTATTAAAGTAATTTTGTTTATCTATAAATAAAATTACTTGCTTTTTTTCCATGGAAAAAAATTATATTACAACTCAAGAATCGCTCAGGCAAGAAATCAACATTCTGGAAGCCATAACAAAAGGGTTTGGCAGAGCTGCAAAGGTTCCATTCTTTCGGCGATTTTGCCATATCAGCAAAAGCAGCAATCTCCTCTTTCTGAAATGGCAAAAGAAGTGTTTGGGTATCAAAACTAGTTGTAGAAAGAAAATAAAACTTGCAGTTCAAACTGCAGCTTTAAATAACAGATCCCACTTAGAATTTGCTGCGATCTATCACAACACTTTCCGTAGTCTTCACTCTTTAGCATATGCATGGATGTTATGATGTAATGGCCTAAACGTTTAACATGCCCATGTGGCAGACAAGTGTCAGTACATTCATCCGGAAGCTGTAATGTATAATAAGCAGTTTAGCCCTCTCTATCTACATATTTTAAGGGTCAACTGTCTGTTATCAGAAACTGAATTCACGATCTGGGTCTCTGATTGATTTTTATCTACCAGCCGTGAGCTCGTAGTTTTATATCATCTATTCCACTATAGGGTTTTACCGATAACCATAAACAAGGAACGGTGGAGCAATAGTTCAGCATTTGAGCAGTTTATACAACCAGAAGCCAAGACATGTATGGGTTGTCACTGAAATTTATTGTAGATCTAATCAAATCAGTTAGTTCCTTGAGAAACTTCTCAAACTCAACCCCAACACCAATTGAGAAAGAAAGGGCTAAAACACTGGGCAAACTGAGAAATTTTAAAAACAATAATTAGCAACTATGGCAAAAGCTCAAAACTCGAACAAAGGATTTGTAAAAAGAATTACATAGACAAAAAATCTTGTACAATGGAAGGAGAGATAACGACTGCAGTTAATGGGTCTTCCGCCTCTCAGGTGGCTTTTCCATTGCGACTCTGTATATCCAGTAAACCTGTGTGTATTCATAGATGTATATAAGAATAATATAGCAAGAAATTAAAAGCCAGTCCAGGTAAAGATATACCCCTCTGTTTCTGCTTGTTTTTTGAGCTTGAATTTAAAGCACCGAAAGTACTAAAACCCAATCCAATACGCAATGCAAAGCCTGAAAATAAAGGAAGGACGAGGAAAGGAGAGGATGTCCTTACAAAAGCTAAGAGATGGGCAACAATAAGAGCGACCACCATAAAAGGCACGTATTCAACTATCCATGAATGCTCAACAATCTTCTTCTGCACCTCCCTCATCCTCCTCTCTTCTGTCCAACGCTACGCTGCTACTTTCGCACTTCTCAACCTCTCTTCCCTTCCAGTGCTATGGCACCCCTGACCCTCTCTCTTTCAACTCGTGCCAATTCTCTGTTTCTTTAACATTCAGAAATCCATCGCAATTTTGATTGACAACGCGAAAACTTATCAACCAAGGAAGCTTTATGGAACGGTGTCGAATTTGTGTAATGAACTTAACCCCCAACCTCGTAGAAGATCGACTTGAGGAGAAGTGAGAATATTTACACGGGTAGATGTTATTCCAAGACATCAACTGTTTCGTTTTTTTTATAGAACATGAGAGTACAAATAATAAATGTCAAAATCATCTGTTTCGAAGAGGGTGAAAGTAAGTGTAAGGGTAATCATTTTGGGTTTTTAATCTGTTTTAGGAAAAAGGAAGTTCGTGTCGTTGTCCACTCTTTGAGAGCACATACTTGGACACTTGCAAATTCTTGTGTCAAGTTCTCCTTAAACCATTCTCAACCATTTTTTTCTTAGAGAGCTTTTGTCAATGGTCACAAAAACTTATTAAGAAGTCTTATCAACTTTGTTGATGGTTGTTCAATGTACGATGAAACATGTAATATGGTGGAGAATTTAGTAAATGAGGGATGGCTTGGTCTTTTAAGGTATTCAAAATTTTCACCTTTGAACAGGTTGTCTATTATAAAATTATTTATTTTAAATATTCTCTTTTATATTCAAGTTTATTGGCTTCGAGTAATGTTAAATTTGTTGTTATTTCAGTGTCGAATAACTCTCCCTTGCTCTTTGGGAAGGCTTGCATTTCATCTTTCTGTATGGATAAGACAACTTCAATTCTAGTTTTGAAGCTTGATTTTATGTAGATCAATTAGAAAGAAGATTTTCTTTTGAAACCAAGATGATTTGCATAGTTAATGGTTTATGACCATTGTTGAAAAACCCAAACATGGATTTCTAATCCTTAGAGGATTTGGTGGTGATCTATCTTTTGCGAAAGGTTTATATATATATATATTGGACTTTCTTTCTTATTCGAATCAATCTTGAGTTGCCTATAATGGCCCTTGGTTTATGGAAAAAGATGGCATCTTTATGAAGTTGTGGTTGCATGGGTTCAACCTGCATTTGGAGTCATTATTAGAGGTCTTGATTTGGGTGAGAATGCCTTGTCTCCCTCTTGAATACTCTACTAAGTTATGAGTCTCTTTCATCCATTGGTAACACCTTGGGTAAGTTTAAACCCTGGGTCTAGAGACTAATGAGATGTACCATCCACTATCTTTACCTAAATATGCATATACAGTTATTTAAGCAAAGGGTTTCTTGATAAAATTGTGTTGGAGTGTGAAAAGTGTAATTGTGTGCAACTATATATTGGATTATAAACATGTTGTTTTCTATTGTAGGTTATTTTTTAGCATAGGCATGTGGCTACTTCTAGCAAAGAATTCTTGAGCTAAAAAGTCGAAGAATGGAAAACCCAATTGGTGGAATGACTCAATGACGAATTGTCATTGGGTGGCACCAAAAAAGGATTTAGAAGTACTTGAGCATATAGGTTTAGTAAATGGTCTTGCCCCACCTACTAAGGGGTATGATGTAGACCCTAGTACAATTATGATTAAGGAACCAATCCCTCTAATGCTGGTCTCCTCTCTTAGTTGCTCCTTTAGGAGGGTGAAGAGGAGGTATGATCCATATAATGCAGATCAAGAAAGAAACTAAACCCTTTAACCAAGATGTATGGTGTAATGCAATCAATGTTGTTAAAGAGATCAACAATCTCTCAATGGTCCAAATTCAAATATACAATAAAAAAAATGGAGAAAATGATAACTTGGTAGTTTGCATGATCCTTAGCTTGGTGAATGGGATAAAGATTGGCCCTTTTTAAGTATTGTAAAGCAGCGAATTGATTATGTGGCTTTTGGTGTGCTAAATTTGCAGATGGATTTTTAGATAAGTAGTGATTCAATAAGATATAGCTAGAATGAATGAGAAAGGCCATGGAGGAACCACCTAGGAAAACCCAAGAATCCCCTCTAGATCTCAACTAGAGTGGTCAAGCTCCTCTCAACCATGTTTTCTTCCATACTTCCACAACAAGAAAAGCTTCTATATGAGTACAAGAACAAGTTGGTATTGGACTTTTCACAAAGGGCCAAGTCATTATCAGTGCACTACACCCTTCTTGATTGAAGTTTAAGGTGGTGGTGGTTTGAACTAACAAGAAGGTCCTCATCTTCCTTGAAAGATACCCTCAAACTCCCCCCCCTTAATATCATTAATGGCAAGTGGCAGCTCCACTAAGATAGACTCAATATGGACAAGATGGCATCAAGTCAAAGAAAAGCGTTAGGATTCTTGGAAATTTGATGGCAAAGGAAATGATGGTGAGTTGTCCATAAAAAGTATCGATGACAAAGGCAAAGGGAAGGGCTCAAAACCTCTTTAGGAGGCAAAGGAGGCATATCATCCACTCAACAAATCCCTCCTTAACATGCTCCTCTCTAGTCTCCTGTGAAACCTATTTAATTAGGAGTATCTTGCTTAGATCAATCACGAGCTAACTCTTAGAAGGAGCCAAGGATTTTAGTGTGCACATCCACTAGGACTCGAAAAAAGAAGGCCAAGTGGGTCAAGCAGATATCAAAGAAGACACTTTTGGTTATAGAAGAGGATATGGTGCTCAAATACTTACAACAAGCATTTACAGGTAAGTTCATTGGCCCGAAACTATCCAAGAAATCCCTGAGAGGATGGGTCTCTACCAAACGAGGGAAAATCCTTGGGCACACCCCTAAATTACACTTCGACTCTCGAGGTTTCATTACCTTCTTATTCAAGAGTGGATAAGATATGGAAAAGATCAAGGTTGGAGGGAAATATTTCAATCATACTTCTTGCCTTTATGTCCGAGAATGGGAGCTAGGGTTTGATCCAACCTAGGAGCAAATTACAAAACTCTAAATCTTGATCAAACTTCCCAAGTTACCATTGGAAATCTAGGGTTTGATTATTTTTAAAAGGATCAAGGACATGATTGGCTCTTTTGTAAAGCTAGATGAAACCGCCTTTTACAATGGAGCAATTTGTTGGAGCAAAATATGCATCGAAATAGACCCCAATAAAGAACTTCCTAAATAATATGCCTACAAGTAGGGTTGAGATCTCTCACACCTGTACAACACAAACATCCTCTTTCAATGTTAGATTTGTAGACCTCATAGACCTCACAAACACCTCCAATATACTTGCACTATAAGACTAGTTTAGGGTCATTGTGAGGAAGTGTTAGGGTCCTACCCTAGCCTCCCTAGTTATGGTAATTGGGAGTTAGTTAACTAATGTATGGACCATCATATTTGAATAAGGCTCGTTGGGTAGTCGATGTGTGGCTAATTAATGTAAAGAGTCATCCTTATGGAATAAGGTCCACTAGGTAGTTGGTATTCATTAATGTTGGGACCACTAGTGGTTAGGGTTTGTGTAGAGAAAAACTATTTATAGGGGTAGGAAGCTACGTAATGTTTTGTCAATAATTATCGTCATATTAGAGTGCTACTCTTTTGGAGGTTTCCCACTTGAAGAGGCAAGTGAACATTGCTCACCTTTTGGATTAATAATAAAGGGTTATATCTATGTTAGTGTTATATTATGTTTTCCATGCAATTTGAATTTCTTCATATATTGCTTTTTATATTCTATGTATCTACTATATAAGTACACTACAAGTCATATCATAGTACTTTCCTATGCCAGCATGCGCCCAAATTTTAGAGATTTTTTCAAGGCTAGAGACGTATTCCAACATTTATAAACACAAAGATCTATCGTTTAGCAACACTTGGATAGATCACTCTCACATACCTAGGAATCAGATAGTACGATGAAGGGTATGGTTGATCCTCCTTGGTTATTGTCTTGAAAGAATGGTCGAGTAGTAATATTGTTGGAAACCACGCAATAATTAGAGAGATATATTGTCTAACATTTCTCTACTCTTAGGACCTTCTCTAGCCTCTGCAACCCAAGCAACAAAATTCTTATAGAACTTGGAATATCTAGAATTTGAAATTTCGTCGGTATAATAATCCTTAGGAAGTGAAAAAATATAAAGAATATTATTGTGGGTAATCTATCTCAAAATAATCTTCATACGACATTGATTGTGTTGGCATGGCTCATTGGTAACACTGCCAATGGACCCATGTGGCCCAGTGACTACCACTATAATAGAGACCAAGATCACCCAAATAGAAGACAAGATATAGGCCCTCATTGACTCACAAAAGGAATTTGGGACAACACGCCCACCATCCAAACCCACATCAACAATGACATGTCTACCTTCAAAGCCAACATCAACACTCAATTGGATTGTTGGAATGATAGGTTGGAGCCAATGGATGGTGGGGAATCTCCAACATGTGGGATTTGCCACACCAGGCCACCTTTTCAGGACACTCAACCCCATGTGATGCACATATTGCCTAAGGTAGATCTGAACAAGTTCAATGGATCCAACCCAATAGGATGGGTGGGTCACATGGAACATTACCTTTCCCTCCAAGGTATTGATGATGAATAATTGAAACTCTTAGTGGGTGTGTTATATCTAGACAGGGAACATTGGTAGTGGTGGAAATGGAAAAATAAAGCATATTAGGGGTAAATTTCTTGGAACTAGTTTGTGAAGGCCAACTATGCTCAATTTGAATTTGATAATATTTTTTTGGGGATGCTAGCCAAGTTACACCAAACCAATGCAGTGGAAAACTTTATTATTTCATTTGCAAAAATGACAATCAAAATTGAAGGTATAACTAATGTTTTTTTCAAGGATTGTTTTATTATTGATCTCGAGGAGGAGGTCAAAGCACAAATCAAGATGTATCACCCATATACTTGGTTGGATGCCTCTCGATTAGTTAAGAATACACAAGTGGTGGTAATTGTCGAGACCAATTGTCCAAATTTTGTTCAACTACCATGTCCTCCCTTTATGCCTCCTCCATAGCCCCATTAAGGTCTACAAATTGACAATGGAAAAAATGGCAGAACATCAATGTCAAGCTCTTTGTTGTAGTAGAGATGGAAAATTTGTTCAAGGTCATAAATATAAGGAACACAAATTATTTGTCATTAAGATAGCCCTATTTGGCACTTCCAAGGCAATTTCAGATGAATAATGTTCAAGTTGGATTAGGTGGTGATTCCACGCTCTCCCTATGAAGTGCCCACTCATGAGCATCCTTGTGAAGAACCCCATATTTCCATCCATGATTTGTCAGGCATTACATCTCCCCAAGCCTTGAAGTTGGTAGGATATATCAAACATGTGAATATGATTGTCTTAATCAAGAACGATAATGCCCACAATTTCATCCATTATAGAGCAACACAAGAAACACATTGTTATGTCAATGTTGAGCACAAATTTCAAATCATGATAGTCAATGGAGACACTATGGCAAGCAGGGGTAAGTGTGAGAATATGAAACTCCAAATGGGGAACTATTTCCTAAACTCTAGCATGTTTTCCATTGAAATGGGAGGTTGTGATATCATTTTGGGAGCAAAATGGTTGCACATGTTGGACCTTGCTACCATGGATTTCAAGGAGTTATACATGAGCTTCATTACGAAGGGAAATTGATACACTCCTAGAGTTCTCCAAGCAGGGTCACCCTTATTGACCTCAAAATTGTCTAAAATGCATAAGATTTTGAAGTTTCGCAACGAAGGAAACACTACCTATATAAATTTCCAAAATCCCTTTCAAGTGTTGATTGTTCTTCTGATCTAGACCAACCATTAGTTTGTAGGGTATCCTTCTATTATGCACTAAGAGTATGTTGAAGTATATTGATGAATTTTTGACCTAATCTATCTAGATGTCTATGATTAGATTCATGTAATTGGTAGTTGCTTTACGCATGACATATATTTTTCTATTCTAAGATTGTTTATGCTTTCTAGATGATTATGTAAATGGATGATTATAGTGTATATCAGTCTTTTATGGTTACGATGTGCAACCATGGTACTACAAGCAAATTGTAATGTTATTATGTTGATTGGTATGACTTCATATGCTAGCCCAACAATGCTTGATCAATTGTAAGAGGATTGACATGACCATATGTTTACTAAAATCTCTAGATCTCAAGCACTCATTCACACACATCGTATAGATGATATTTGCAAAGTAATTGTATAATAGTTACTTGATACACAAAGGACCACCATTCAACTTTGTATTTGGTTCATATATTGAAACATTACAAATGCTATAAAATGGCAAAATCAATGGTAAATTTGGCAATGGCTAAACATTGGAAAGGGATGATTGAAATATTAGATTAAATCATGGCCATTGATATGCATCCAATGGTTGAAATGTAAAGAAGCAAAACCAATGCATCTCATTGCTTGCCTCCATTCCATTTCTTGTGTTGCAGAGAATTTGAAGAGCAATGCAGAGAAGCCCATGTAATGTATATTGGCATTACAAGCCATTGAGGGGCATGCCACCATCAAATCATTGGTTTAGCTTTCAAAATTGATCCCAATTCCAACTGATGGTGGGACTATAATCGAGATTAACAAGGCTATGTGTGAAGATATTTATCATAAGAGATCTTTGTCATGTGAAATATTGTAATTGATGCATGATTGTTCTGATAGATTTTGTTTATTCACCAATAATAGTATATTTGGAAAACTGGATGGTACAATTTGATAGTTATTATATGCCTTGATTAGGATTATATTTTATTTCAGATGTGTATGGCCAGTCATAAGAGATCTTTTCCATGTGAAATATTATAGATGATGGGATGTTTTGATATATTTTGTTTATTCACCATCAATAGTGTATTTGGACGACTAGATGGTACAATTTGACAATTATTATATGCCCTGATTAGGACTATATTTTATTTTAAGACATATATGGCCAGTCAATGAAAGTGAACAACAATTTATTGTTGGACACACACATACATAAGTTGTTTATATATGATGATATCATGGTCTCTTTTTTTTTATATGTATGTTTTTTTGTTTCAAAGTGAAAATAATAAGTCAATAAATTTTGTTTGAAATTATGTTGCTCGTACTAAAGGAAAAAATGTACATTAGGGAGACAAAACCTTAGTCATCTTAGAGACCTAAGAATTTAATTTTTTTATCTTTTCAAATTTTTATTTTTTAAGTTTAAAATTAAAGTACCCCATAAATTAATTTTTGGAGGAAATCCAAGATGCAAAGGTGACTATTCACCTGCCCACTCAACCTTCTATAAAGAGGAGGAAAAGGACCTATCTCAAGGGAGGGGAAAAGAGAGAGCACGTACAACTTTGTTTTGCTTATGCTTTAATTAAATTTTCATTCTCTTATCCCTTTCATAGCCTAACAATGTTGGAAATGGCAAGGAGGTTGTAAGTTAAGGTCCAACATTAAGGGTGAATGCTTATGTGCTTCCATTTGGAGGTAGCATTTATTTATTTGCTTCATAAATGTATTTTCCTCCAATTGTTTGTATGAATAATTTTGTCATGATCGTAGATTCCCTTCAGACAATTTGAGTATGGAGTTGGCAAAGGATACATGTTGTCTGAGGCTTCAACCAACATGGATTTTAATTTTTCATGAACAACATATGGTTTTGGAAACATCCTATTTATAGGAAGCCAAACTAGTTGCAAGGACTATTGGGATTTATTTGGATGTACATACTCTTGCTTAATAAAACATTTGGGCTATCATGCATTCATCTTTCCCTTGCACGTTATTTGATTTCAATTATATTAGTTGTTTAAGTAGTTTCTCTTTTCTATGTGTTAGAATTAGCCAATGTATATTTGCATGGTTTCATTTATTTTATGAGTAATTACATACATTTATGTTTTACTAGTTCATGAATTAATTATGTAGATTGGTTAACTTTAGAGTCTGGTACTAATTGGTTTACCAACATAACAATTTAGTTATGGCTTGATAACATTGGACACATGTTGATCAAGCATTACAATTACTTTGGGGTAACCACTTGTTCATTAAATGTTCTAAATGCACTTTTGTCACTTCTAAAGTGGAATATTTGGGTCACAATGTAAGTAGGGAATGGGTATGAGTTGACTCCAAGAAAATTGAGGTAATGAAAGACTAACCATAACCAAAGACACATAAAGGTTTGTGTAGTTTCCTTGGTTTTACTGGCTACTATAAGAAATTTATGGTGGAATTGCAACCCCATTAACGTCCTTGCTAAAAAACAATGCCTTCATATGGAATGTTGCAGTGGAAGATGTCTTTCACGCTTTAAAGGAAGTTATGTGTACTACTCCAATTTTTGTAGTACTTCACTAAGACTTTCATCCTAGAATGTGATGCCTCTGACAAATGCATTGGGGTAATGTTAATGTAAGAGGGGTACCCTTTAGTGTTCACTAGTAAACAATCTTGTGATTAAAACTTGGGCAGGTCTACATATTAAAAATAAATGATGGTCATACTTCATGTAATAAATGTGTGATGCCCTTACCAAACTAGGTGGTGTTTTTAGATCAAGACAAACAACAACGTATGTTTTCATTGAAGCAACAAAAGTAGATCACCAAGATGTTAGGCTATGATTATGATATTAGCTACAAGAAGGGCAAGGAGAACCTAGTGGTTGACGCCTTGTCTCAAATATATGAGGAGGAAGGGTCCCTATTTGCCTTATCCTTGTCAATGACAGATTGGATTGCATAGATATGCTAAGTTCATTCAAGTACTCCAACAACTACAAGAGGATCCAAACCCCCCTATAGGATATACTTGGCAGAATGACACATTAAGATATAAAGGATGTATCTTTTTTGTGCATAATCCTGCTTTAAAATCACAAACGTTAGCAAAATTGCATCCATATTCCACTAAGGGTCACTATGGCATTTGAAAAACATATGAACGGATGAAGCACTCATTCTTTTGAGATGATATGAAGAATGATGCATTTGTAGTTGAATTTGACACATAGTTGAATGTAATGTGTGTGTATGCCATTATATCTTTTTTGTTTTATTAAGAATCTGTTTGCAGTAATTAATTGTAAAAGGTAAAATCTACATTTGGTATTAGAGCAATTATTGGCTTCAAAGGGATGCCTTTGTGGTCAGGGGTTTGGCTCGGGTCTGTGATAAGCCTTGTTACGATGGGAGATCTGTGGTATTGATTATTCAGGTGAAATGAAATGTTGAGCAATTCAAAAATAGAGATTGAGAAATTTAATGGGAAACATTTTGAATTGTGTAAGCTCAAGATGGAAGATCTATTGGTAGACAAAGATTAGTGGATCACAGTGGATCCAGGTACTACACCTACAGGAACAACAACAAAAGATTGGAAAAAGTTGGATCGAAAGGTGAAGAGCACAAACTGTGTGTGTCTCTCAGATTCAATATTACTGAATGTGTCAGGGGAAGCTACAACCAAGGCATTATGGGATAAGTTGGGGACTTTGTATTAGTCTAAGTCCTTGGTAAACAAATTGTTCCCACCGAAGAAGTTGTATAACCTGAGGATGAAAGATGGAGACTCAATGACAAAGCATCTGAACGCCTTTAATACTATGGTAAGTTAGGTATTATATGTTGATATTAAAAATTTATATGAAGATAAGTATATCAGTTTATTGTGCTCTTTACCAAACTCGCGGGATAGTGTGGTTGTAGACATAGGTAGTAAAACAACTAGTTTAAGTTTCGATGATGTGGTCTCATCCTTGTTGTCGGAGGAGTTGAGACGGAAGAACATGGAAGTACAGAGCATGACACTCCTAGGAAAGAAATAGATCTAAGTCCTCAAGTGGGAGATCTAAATCTAAGGGTAGATCTAAATATCTTGGAAAGTTTGTAAAGGTATGTTGGAGATGTGGAAAAGAAGGGCACTACATGAAGCAATGTAGATCCAAAAGCATTGAGAGAGGGAAGGTATCTAAAGATGCTCCTTCTACAGAAGCCAAAACCTCCTCATAAGAAGGAGGGGATGTGTACTTGGCTTCTTCAAACATACATGCAGATCATGAGGCATGGTTGGTTGACTCAGGTGCATCCTTTCATATGACTCCCCACATGGAGTGGTTATGTGAATATGAAAGGTATGATGGAGGTGATGTTTTCCTAGGTGATGACTCGACAACCAAAATCATAGGACGAGGAAAAGTGATCCGGATTTTATGAGCAGAACGAAATGAATACAGATTATTAACAGGTGCTTAACACAAAATAACAGAGATACAGTAAAACTGGTTTT
>ML785669.1:270063-295627 GCA_009831015.1 Picea engelmannii | reverse complement strand
GTGACTATTCTCTTAGGGCAGCCAAATCTAGAGAATATGTTTTCTTGCAGAAAATTAATGATGACAGTGTGATTGGCATTTCTTGTAGGAATGGCCTCGATCCATTTGGTAAAATAATCAGTAGCCACAAGGATCCATTTATGCTGATTGCTAGAAGGAGGATGAATCTCACTTATGAAGTCCAAACCCCATTGCTGAAAAGGGCTCGTGACCACAACAGGTTTGAGGGGAAGAGAATTTAGTTGTTGGTTGCCTGCAAACCTTTGACACTTGTCACATGTTTCCACAAATTGACACACATCTGAAAATAAGGATGGCCAATAGTAACCAACTCTTAGGATTTTATGAGCGGCAGTCTTCTAATAGTGATGTCTTCCACACTCACTATTACGAAATTCAGTCACGATTTTAGCTGATTCCTCTTGGTTTATGCACCTCAATAGTATCCCTATTGGATTTTTCCAAAATAGTAAGTTATCATTAATACAAAAAATTATGGCTTTGAGCTTTAAAGCTCTCCCTGGTGTTTTTGTCAAATCTGAAGGAACTGATAAATTCTGCAGAAAACAAATGATGTGAATGTACCATTCACAGTCATCTAGGTGAGGAGAAACCTACAAATTATCACTACCTCTGTCTTCTGAAATCTGAACATCTTCTGCATTTATACCCACAAAATTGATCTCAAGCGACTTACAATTTTCTTCTGCAAGGAGCTTGGCAAGGCCTTGACCTTTCACAAGTTTTGTTGGCTTGATCTCGACATCAAATTCAATTAACTTTGCTATCCACTTACTCCTTTTTCCATCTATGTCGGGTTGTATAAGCACATCTTTAACTGAGCTGGAAGGTACATAAGCTATTACCTTGGCTTGAAGAATGTAAATCCTGAAGGCTTTTAACGACTTGATGAGTGCATATTCTTGTTTTTCCAATGGTTCATACTTTACTTCAACATATCTCAAGACTTTACTGAAGAAGGCAACTGGCTTCTCCTGCTCATCAACATTTCTCTGCAATAATACAACTACAATTGTATCTTTTGAAGCAAATGAAAAGATATAAAACTCCTTATCAAAGTTAGGACTGATTAAAACAAGGGTTGTTATAATGGCTTATTTGATAGCATTGAAAGAGTGTTTAGCTTCTTCAGTCCATCTTACTTCAGAATTATTTCTTAACATACAAGTAATGTGGTTTGTAAGTTCTGCAAAGTTTACTATAACGCTCCTGATAAAGTTTATAGTTCCAAGGAAAGACCGAATATCCTTTTTTGATCTAGGAAGAGACAATTTTTTAATGGCTTCTACTCTTTCTAGATCAATCCTTACCCCATCAGTTGAAACAATATGTCCAAGCAATTTCCCTTCTTTAAGTGCAAAATTAGATTTCTTAGGATTAAGAGAAATGCCATACCTCCTGCATTTTAGGAATGCCTTCCTCAAATGCTGCAAATGATCTTCATGGTTGCTTGAAAAAATAGTTATGTCATCAAGATAGATCAAAACAAATTTGTCTTTCTCTCCAATGAATGCGATGTCCATTGCTCTCTGGAAACTAGCTCCAACATTCATCAGTCCGAAAGGCATCTTTTCATACATGAAAGTGCCCCATGGAGTGGTAAAGGCAATCTTTTCTCTGTCATCCGGATGGACAACAATCTGATTGTATCCGAAGAACCCATCAATAAAGGACATCACACTTGACCCTGATACCTTTTGTAGAATGTGTTCCATCTTGGGCAACGAGTAGTTGTCTTTTCTAGAACACTTGTTTAAATTTCTGAAATCCACACAGAGTCTAATCTCTCCATTTTTCTTTCTGACAGGTACAAGGTTAACAATCCAATCTGAGTATCTGAGAGGTATAATAATTTTAGCATCCAATAATTTTTTGATCTCTTTTTCCATGGTAGGCAACAACATACGGCTGAAATATCTAAGCTTCTTCCTAAATGGTTTAGTATCTTTATTTAAAGGAATCTTGTGTTGAATTATCTCGGTGTTGAATGTTTTCAAGTCATTGTATTGCCAAGCAAAGATATCAACAAATTCTCTTAGCAACTCACCATAATCAACCTTTTGTTCTTCAGACAGATGAGAAGCTAAGTTGACATATTTAGGATCTTGTTCACTGGCTACATTTAACTGAAAGACATCTGAGTCCTCTTCCTTCTTTTCRAATTTGACAGCCACATCATTATTATCAAATAGCCTTTCTAAAGGGACCAATCCTTTAGGAATTCTGTTGGTGGACAATTGAACAATTTCATGTGCTCCAATTTTACTTCTTAGCTTTGGCTTCTCAGCTCCTTCATCATGTTCATTCTCCAAATCAATCTGCAAATCTGCAAACTCATCCATCACTGAAAGGAATCTGGTGAGTTCAACATCATCTTCAAAAACCTTCCAAAACTTTACAGTATCAAGGAGTGATGGCTTATACTTTACTTGGACTTCATAGTTTAATTTAGGAGGTAATGGAGGTATGAAAGAGCAGGTTGAAACAACCAATGAATCAACTAGTTCATTCATGGCTCTAGGAACACGAGTAATCTTGAAATCTGTAAAAGCATGAATCACTATCAAAACTTCATCTCTATAGGCTTTCATCCTAACATGTTTGGCCTAGAAGGATTTGTTTACTTGCTGAATTATTAAGTCTGCATCTCCAAATACCTATAGTCTCTGAATCTTCATCTCTTTGGCTGCATTTAATCCTAGGAGCAAGGCCTCATACTCTGCAATGTTGTTAGTTGCTTTAAAATCAAGCTTAAAAGATAAATGAGTGGTTTCCTTCAATGGGGAAATCATGACTATGCCTGCTCCAACTAATTCTCTTGTACATGCCCCATCAAAGAACATTGTCCATAAATCATTTTCACCTATTTCTGTTGGCTGCACAATGGGTTGCTTAAGTAATAATGATTCAGAAAGAGTGTCATCAATTTGAAGTATACATGAACCCATACCTGTGTCCACTGAATAAATTGGGTGATTGACTGGATTCTGATCATCATTGATTATGTATGCAAGCTGAGATTCTATGTACAACCTTCTGTTTTCTTCACCGAACACCGGAATGGTGGCGTATGATAGATCCATTTGCAGAGTTCCACCAAATCTTTTCATGAAAGATCTAGACAAGAGACATCCAAATTTGGGAGGGATGTCTGCCACAACCACATCCATCACCATGGTTTTCATTGATGTTGAGGTCAAGGTCACTGCCAAATCTTTAATAAGCCCAAAGCATTTAACTCTCTTGGATTCAAAAGAAAAAAAATCATGATAAGTCTTAGTGATTTCTAGACCAAGTTCTTCCATCACAGCCTTTGGCATCAGATTATGAGATGCACCTGAATCTAAGAGACAATTGTGTAAGATTTTATCATGAATGTTCAAGGAAATGTAAAATGGTGGACAACTCTCATCCCTATCTTCAATCATAGGACCTAGGACAATAGTAGGTTGATTATCTTGAATGTTGAGGATATCAGTAGAGTCATAAGTGCAGCTAGGATCAAGGGTGCTCAAAATGTTTTTCTTAAATGACTCATTTTTCATCAGCTCAACTAGAGGGATTGGAATTTTAATTTTTTGGATTTATGCTTCAAGATTAAAAGATAAAGAGGTCTTGTCAGATGTTTTTACCTTGTGGGATGATGCTTTTAATGCAATCTGTGGTTCTTTTAAGTTCTGTTGATCTGGATTCTGCTGCTTGGCAGGTACACAGTTTTTCTTTTGAGGAGGAGGTGTAGTACTCTGTTTTGCAGCAGCTGCCTTAGACCTGAGATTGTATCTATTTTTCTCATATGCCTAAAATACACCATTGTCATCAGAGAGTTCATTAATTTGTTCATTTGTAAAGGCCTCCTCATAATCATTTTGAGTCAAAAATGAATTTTCCAACTCTGCTTTGAAACAATGAATATGGTCTTCTTGATTTTCAGGACATTCATCTTCATCATATTCTTCCATCACAACATTTTGAAGATGAGCCTTTATCTTCTGATCCTCGGTAGGATTTCTTTCTCTCTGCAAAATCTGCACTTGCTGATTATTTCTCCTGAAGTTGTTTGGATTATGATTTGAATTTCTGTTTGTATAATCATAAGTACCCCTTCCTTTGACAGGCTATTGGTTTTCAATTTTAAGTTTAGATATCTCAGAAGTTAAAGACTCTAACATTTTAGCCATCTTGTCTAGTTTTGGATTAGTATGGGATGAAAAAGAAGCTTCATCTCTAGGCTTTCTTCTATCAGTGTTTCCCTTCAACTTATGAGCAACCAATATATTCGATTCCACTTCAAGGGTAGAATCTTGCATTAGAGATAAGGTAGGTGACCTTCTTTCTCTCAACAACAGACATAATTCTGAATCAAAAGAATTTTCATATGTGATTTTGGCAGAGGTATCTTAAGGTTTTATCTCGGCTAGTATTTTACTATACATCCTATTGAACCTTTTAGTGAAATCATAGACTGATTCACCATTTTCTTTCCTGAGATTTCCAAATTCAGTAATATAGTATAATAAATCTCTTCTATCACCCCAGTGCTTCAAAAAAATACCATCCAATTGCTCTATGCCAACTATTGAACCGATAGGAAGTTCTTTGAACCACTTCTTGGCATGGCCATCTAAGCTTTGGACAAAAACTTGAGTCCAAACATCTTCTTCCTCAACATTAAGGTTTTCTGCATAACTGTAAAAGGCCTCTATATGTTCTTCAATAGTCACATCACCTTCACCTGTGAATTTGGGCATATACTTCTGATAGTCTCCTGTAGGCATGGCTGATACTGGATTTGGCAATATCAATGGTGCATACCTAACAACTAGGATTTGTTGCATCTTGGTCAAAGGAGGAGGTGCAACCATGATTATTGGTGAAAGAGGTGATAGACTTTTCTCTGATTCCTCAGCGCTGGGGGGGTTTAATTTAAAAGGGGAAGAACTCTCTAATAGGAAAGAAGTTTTGTATGAGGCTATATAGAATTTTGTAAGCTGTTCAACCAAGTTTTCCTCACCTTTAGCAGACAGTTCTTGAAGAATATGTTCTACAACAAGGAGGCTAGTGTGAATGTGTATATGGTCTTCTTCCCATTGCGAGTGAAAATACTCAAGGGATGATGAGCTGTGATTTCTTTCTAAAGTTTTAGATGATTCTTCAACCAAATTTGAGCCTATCACTTCTTCTGTAATGACATTTTTCTCTTGATAAGAAATAATTGATTTTTCTGCAGTTGTTATAGATGCTTTTTCACTGACAATCTTAGAGGAAGAAGATCCAGTGTTTTCTGTTATGAACTTCTTAGAATGAGAAAGAGGATTACTTTGGGTACCTGATTTTGAAGTCTAACCTTGAAATGATCTTCCTCTTCTGAGAATTAGTTCAGGGTTGGGCACTGGTGTGACAGGTGATTCTTGTGGATTCGCCCTGGTACTAATCTTCTTTGGAGCCAGGATGAACTTGTGGAGTCCCCAGATAGATGATTACAACCAATGTATTGTCTAATCTTTGTCTATCATCAAAGATCAACTCTGTGTCGTCTCCCAGGAAAGCTGAGCTTCAGTCTCCTCTCCCTGGCAACGATGCCAATTTGTTATCACTCCAAGGAACTCTTTGTGGTTGTGGGTCAAAGATGCTTGGTAACTTAAATAAAACTTGTTTTTGTATTTTGTATGTGTGGATTAATGGGATGAATCAATTAAAGTATGGTATTCAGACAATCAAAATGAGAATCAAATGAACCAGTGCTCTCAAGGATCAATAATCAGATGATAGCTTTTAAAGTGGGTGAGAAGACAATGCTTATAAACCAAATACAAATGTAGGGTTTAATAAACAAGGATAAGAAACTATTAATCAAGTTATGAGCTAACCAATGAGATGACAGTCATTCTGCAGCTAAAACAACTTGAATAAAAGTACAGAAAGAAAGATGAGAATCTGACATCAATAGAGAGAGAAAACTGTGATTTGTATTATCATATGAAAGGTCCATTTACAATATAGTATTTCTGCTATCCAAAATCCAACCTTTACTTTATCAAAATGATAAGTATTTATAACCTTTACAATAGATCTCAGATCCTTGAAAAATGGATCTGGATTTCTAAAAATAGAAAACAGAAGACAAAACTAAATACAATAGGATAACTAAGAACTAGTTCCTATGAATTGAACTATCTTCAAAGATTGTCTTCGACATCTGGTCTTCATCATTTCTATGTTTTTGATGTGTCATGGAGGAAAGGACACATGTCTTCAGTAGTTGGAAAACTTTCAACAGTTGTGAACAAAGCTTTAGTTGACCAATTTAGCATTCTCCTCCAAAATCTCCACGAATCTTTGAAACTGAATATTTTATGATTTGGTGATTCATCTTTTAGATGTCCTCTTATCCTTTAAATCACCCAAAAACCGTTCTATTCGAGCTCAAATATTCAAAATTCTTACTCTACAGTTTCACCAGCTATTTTGCCTTAGGATTTTCTAATTAGCTGATGAAAGCTCTGCTTTTGAACAACTAATTGGTTATAATTGCACCTTCTGTGCTGGTGAAAGCTGTGTTTTTTCAAAAAGCAAAACTTTCATATCCAAAACTGTTGTTCCATTACAAATCATTATTTATTTGATTGATCTCCCTACAAATTTACAACAACCTGTGCCAACACCTATAAATCTGGATGTGTGGTAATTTTTGCCTTCAATTTTTTGATTTTCTTCTTCAGGCGCTTAGTTAACCACCATAAGCTGTTATAATCCTTTGTGATCTTTTTCTTCTCCTTCTTCTCCTTTATACTTCCACGTGCCAACTTCTCAAATGCTGCATTGGTCTTTGCAAAATTTTCTGATAAGGCTTTATATCTTGCCTTTATCACCCTTTCTAAAACCTCTTGCTGTGCTATTACCTCTTTCAACTCCTTAATCTTTTGTGTTTTCTTTGATTTCTTATTTCTTGAGGTTTCACCTTCATCTTTGGAAGTAAGAACTTCAAAATCCTATGCAAGTTCCATGGAGTACTCTGGACTTTGGTTGGCTGGACTTTCATCTTCCTTTTCTGGTTCTGTGTCTGAATCTGTGTATGGCAGATTTAGGACATTTGTCTTTTTTACTGTGGATTGCTCTGAGTTTGTTTCAAAATCTAGTTTCTTTTTAGCTTTCTTGGGCTTTATGCTTGAATTTTTGTCTTCTAGTGGCTTTGGGAGAGCTCTCCTTCTCCTTGAGCTACTCCGAGGGGTTGACTGTTTCTTTCATGCTTTCTTCTGTTCATTTATAGGTTGAGTTTGGGTTTCAAAACCTTCCCAGAAGAGAAAATGCTACCAAGTTCTTTCTCTCTGTCTCAATTCTTCCAAGATGATCATTTTAATCAGGCCATAATGACAAAGGAAATTTTTGATACTGAATGGTTCGACTCTGATCTTATTACATACCTTGGTTAGGCTTCTATGAAGAAAGAAAGGAAAATTTAGAAGGACCTTCCCTGTGAAGTGATCTAAGAGTTTAAAATGATATAACATTAACTTGTCATACTTGCCCTCTGAGGTTAAGTATAACTGAATGCCTTTGAACAAATCCTGCCATTCATCTTCAAGGTAAGAAACATGGATACTTTTCTTCTAGGTTATAATTCAGAATTCTGTCTTGAGGTATGATCTAAAATCCAAATTCTTGGTCACTATTGTCTTAAACCAATGTTGGCTTGTTATGGGTAAACCAGTTGTTGAAGCGATGACAACTTCATCAACTATCAGCTCCAACGAGCCCACTGTAGCTTTATTTCCATCGTAAGACTTTGCAAAAACCTCTGCAATTGCCTGGTGATAGCCTTCCTGTAACCTTTCCACATATGTCATACAATCTGCATCTGAGAAACGCTTCTGCACCTCTGGATAAGACTGCAAGAAGGATAAATTGTCTAATTCTTTCCTCAGAAGTCATCCTCCTTGCTTCCTTGCCATCTGCAACTTAATCACCAGCTAATTTGTACATGGTTGAAACACAAAACTTCTTAATAAGGAACATGCTAGCGCTTGTGAAAACAACTCTATGTTATCAATGAAATATGAAACCCCAAAATAGAAATTTTTGAACGTTGTGAGTTTGAAATAGGAAATGGTGATTTGATTTGATGTCATCAGCTAACTGGTACTTTATCCTCTGGTTGCAATGATGATTAAGAGTGTGTCACGTCTTCAAACCCTTCTCTGTCTGCCCCATGAATTTCGTGAGCACAATCTATCCTGATGTCCTGCTAAAACGTGATGAAAAGATGTCATCACACATTTGCGTCCATTAACTCTCCATGATGATTGTATGACGTGTGTCCGACATATCCTTTTGGGTTTCTTGAGTCGTTTGAAGAAAACCCGTGTTAACGCTTTCACCGGCTCGCTTGCTGCTAAGAGTACACTTTAGCCGTTGAAACCTGGGGCTTTCACCAGCTAACTTCAACTTCAAAACAGATGTTAGCTGGTGAAAATCTTTTTTCTCGATTTTTTGAAAAGACCTTTTGATGATCGATTTATTTCTAGGATAACATCTTAGATCCTATATTCTGACACTTCTAAAATTTAAAAATTTATATAGGACCCTAATTTATGACCATGCTATCATCTACAAAAAGGAACAAATTGACTGATTCATTTTGAGAGATAACACCACCCATTTAAGCCTAGTTTTAATACTATATGAAAACCCTAACTTGTAAAACCTATATCTCCTAAATTATAACGAACAAGATTCTAAAATTTTGGCCAAAGATACTTTGCTATTTGTTATTTCTAACCCCACAATTCTAACACCAATAAAATATTCTAAAAATATATATAATGAAAATTCTACAATGACTTGTTTGGAAGTACAAATCTAAGGATTAATTACTCTGATGCCAAATGTCATGAACCAAATAGCCAAATAAACATGAAAATGACCAAACTCAATAGTACCAAGCCAAAACAGAGAATCATATTTAATGGGGCAAGCTCATATTACATGGTATGAATGCATAAGATAACATGATCATTCAAATGAGTCTGCTTAATGCATACATAGGAGATACAAAGGGCTAGAAGGAAATAATAAGCCTACATGACTATAATTAATGTAATGATAATTCCTTAGGGGTATTCCTTAGGGGTTTAACATCCCATTGAAGGGGGGTCGTCATCTAGGCACGCACCTACATAGGCCCACCCTCCTTATCACATCCTATAGAATTTGATCCTAAGCATTCTACCATGAAATATGGAACCACGTGTGGCGTTCTAGAAAATTTACACAGTGCCATAAAAAAATCAAGGTCGGGCTTTGATATGAATGCTAAATTAGAGGTTCTTTAGGAGGGAATAACATATGAGTCCCATGAAATTGCACAACATACCACTAAATTAGTGACTGGGGCATTGTCCTTGCCGAAGGAACACACCATGATAGACTTGAGCACCTAGTAGGACAAGGGAATTGAATCCTATATCACTATTCCCATTCATATCTTACACTCTCCCTTCCACTCTAGTCATATCTCAAAGGTCATCCCCTCGAACCATCAATATGGGTGATGATCCAAGGCCTGAAAAAGAGAAGGGGATGTCACTCAAACAGTCACATGTAGTCTAGAAACAATCCTCTTATAGGGATTGAAAAATAAGGCACTAGGTAAGAAATCAAATATGGAAAAGGCCACATCACATGCATATATTGAGTTTCGATGAGATAGATAACTCACTATTATTAGGGCACTCAGAGCATGAGAAACCTCGAAGGAATATCCTCAAGGATCCTTCTATCTATAGATCATAGGGGGCCTAGGAATCACTTGAAAGTTTCATTCTCCAAGAAGGACCACAAATGTACATAAACCTAACCTTCTTTTTGTTCAAGAAACCATGACCACCACATTAGACTATCACACTTCTTTGAGGAAGTACTTATTGGACTAGGATTTTGAGTTATTGAATACCATTAGCCACTATGGTGGTCTTGGGGTTGGGTTGAAGCTACATTACAACCTCATTAGCTACAAAAAATATCAAAATGCAATGTTGGCCACCTTATTCTCTAATAAGTTGAATGCATACATCAATTTTCTTAACATTTATGGCTCTTTGATCAATCAACAAGGATTTTGGGATGACATCTAGGATAAGGGGCTAAAGGAATCCCACTCACACATACTAGGAGGGGACTTAAACATGATATTAAATGCATTTGAGAAGTGGTGTACTAGAGCTAGTGCTGACCCTTTATATGCATATTTCCTTATTTTAAAAAAAATGCAGTACTTGTGGATATTGAACCTATCTTGCTCCCCCCCCACCTAGATGAACAAAATACATGATGTTGATTATATTAACAAGAGAATCAATCTTTTTCTTATTAAGGAATACATAATCTTATAGGTAATCCAATACAGATCACGTGTTCAACCAATTTACCGCCTCTTATTTCATGATTACCATGCTTTGGTCAAATTGAATTGAGACCCCATCACTAAGGAGAACGAGGATTCAACTATGATCCAATTTCAAAAAAAACTTCCAAAGATCAAAGGGGTTAAAAAGGATTGATGCAATAGAAGTTTTGGCATGCAAAGTCTTGTATCGAGGGGGTTTATACCAACGTAAGAACTCTTCATGAAGGGGCCAAGGATACTAAATCCTTGTAGGAATAGTCTATGGAACTAGACACCTTGGAAAAGGAGAGGCATAAACTACTTTCCTAAGAGGATTCATGATGGTAAATGAAGGGTAAAGTAGTTTGGCTTCAAGTAGAGGACCAAAACATGACATCTTTTCACATACATGCATAATATAAGAGAGAACATATTTGAAGAATCATTGATGATAGAGGGGGATCTGTGAATCATTCAACCAAATAAGTGAAGTTGGAGTGTTTTAATACAATAATATCTACACTCAACCCCCCCCCCCCAAGGAAACCCTTGGAAATATCCTATATGTGGCCACTATTTTCTCTAGGTGGGTGGAGGATGAAATGAATGACCTCTTAATGAGACTTGTTTCATTGGAGGATCTCAAACAAGCCCTTCATCAACTACATAGTGAAAAGGCACTAGGACCTAACGGTTTTCCCATGGAATTATTTAAGGGATTTATAGACTTACTAGGCATGGATCTCCTTAAGTTCATCAAGGAGTCAATATCGTAGAGGATGGTCTTATGGGATTTCAATACAACATTCTTAGCCACCATCCCCAAGGTTAGTGTCTCTCTCATTTCCATAATTTTGGACCAATTTTTATTTTTAATTATATATGCAAGCTCATCAGTTGAACCATTTTAGTGAGGCTAAAACATTTTCTCTCATCCTCCACCTCTAAGGAGAAAATGGGCTTCCTTGGAGGTCAACACATCTAGGATGTAATATGAACAACTCAAGAAGCATATCATTATGTAAAGACTAGCACCATAAGAGAGCCTTCATAGCCACGATTGAACTCTCTAAAGTGGTTACCACACTATGTTCCCTTTCATCTCTCAGATTAAAGCTTGCATTAAATTAACCTCATTTGTCATTCTTATCAATGGATCAACCTCACCCTTCTTCCCCACCTCAAGGGGATTGAAGCAATGTTTTCCCCTCTTCCCTATAGTCTTCCTAGTTCTCACATAAGGCCTTAGTAGGATTATCCATGGAAAGGAACATCCAAGCATATTAGTTGTAGGAAGGTTCTCTATCACCCATCTAATGTTTGTAGATGACCCACTCTTTTCTGGCAAGGGTACCGTGATCAAGGCAAAGACACTTGATACAATAATAGATCTCTTCAAATTCATAATGGGAATGGAAATCAATCAAGTGAAATATTCACTAAGATTCAACTTGGTTCCTCAAGGACATGGAGAGATGATAAAAAAATTCCTACCATTTGATGTTCAAAATTTTGAATTCTCCTCTCTTACATGGGCCTCCAACTTAAGCCAAACAACTACCATGTAAATGATTATACATGGATTACGAAAAAGATTAGAGCTCGCATTAATAATTGGAATAACATGTGGTTCTCCTTGGTCAAAAGGATATTATTGATGGAAAGTGCACCACAAGTGATCCTTGTGTACTCGCTCTACCTAGCTAGTCTCCCCAAACACATCCTTATCAAGAAAAGGAAACAATGGTTTACCTTTATATAGAAAGGTAACATAGAGGATGGATGACACCCTCTAGTCTCATGGGAGAATCTCTCTAATACTAAATACATGGGTAGTGAGGGGAATCAATCTAATCGGGAAGTTTTCCAAGGAACTAGAAACCAAATGGGTGTGGAAATTGATTACAAACCATGGCCTCTAAGAGGCGTTCTTAATGGAAAAATACATAGCACCATTGATGATGGAATATTGGATAAAACACCCCATTAAGAATCATGGGAGTAAATCAAACTTTGAAAATCCACTATCTCATATTTCATTATAACCAACTATTAGATCTATTTTCAAATTGGTGATGGCCCCAAGGTCTGTCTTGAAATTTATGAATGGGCAGGGGAAAATTCATCATAGAAGATGCCCATACAATTGCAGTAAGCTCTTATGAACAAGAAACTCACCACCTTGGCTCAAGTTGGTGTCTCAATGACTCACCTCACCTTTAATCAATCCTATATATCTTCATATGGTATAGGCTTGCATTGGGTTGAGGAAGAACAACAAAAGGTGCTAGATTTGTGACTAATTTGGGTGGTCATTGAATCAAAGCATGTGATGGGTTGCCAAGAATGCTGCAATAGCCAAATAGGAGAAAGATATAACAACACCAAATCAACCCCAAATTTGGGCATGATTTTGGTGGAAGGCTAAGTTAACTTGAATAAAAGCCTCTCTTATAAATGGATGTGACAAAAGCACAAAGAAAAAGTCTCATTGGAGGAAGAAGAAAGGATTATAACCTAATTTTGGGGCTCATATATCTCTCCCAGTGGCCTATAATAGAGAAATACTTTCACATTGTTAGGGATCAAGATTTGATATCAATAGTAAAGGAGGGACGATTGAAAGCAAAGGATCCATTATAAATTGGAGATCTATTTGGAACATTAGTCTTTATGTAGAAACACACAATTGTTCTTCTTCTTATCCTTCTCTTTCTCTCCATTCTCATTCTCCCTACATGCCCAAGAGGCAGACTCTAATTGTTGTATTATCATAGATGCCATATTTTCTCTAAGTCGTCCAATGGTACCATGGTAAAACCAATTGTTCTACCCCAATCACCAAGCTGCTAGTTTACTTCTTGAACTAAGCCAACCACCCTACCGACATTTGAGCTTACTGCCTTGAACATGAACTGCCCTAGTTCCAACTACAAACCAAGTCTACTAGCTACTTTTTTCTTCATCTTTCCCAGACCTGCTATCAAGGCAGCCAAAAACTCCAATCTTGCCCACAAAGTCTGTTGCTCTTGGTCTTCGCCCAATGCTTGCAAGGGTTTTTGTTGTTCTGTTGCGACATCCTCCATACAACTGTAAGGTGTCCTCCTGGGTTGTGACTATGCCTCTTCCTGGTCTACAAAAGTCTGCAACTCGTGGGACAAGGAGTTTGCCTTCAAGCTGACTTCCTCCGAGACCCTCCGACGTTGTTGTACAACATCCAAGGCTTCGTTGACCAATTGTCTAAAAGTCACAATCTAGCCTCCTTCTCCAATTCACTCTTCTTTTGCATATGTAATGACTTCTTCAGGTTGCAAGCCAGCACATGGTTCACAACTGTCAATGTAAGAGTCTATTGGTACTTTTGAAGAGCTCTTAGTCATTTCACAAGGCAAACCCTGCAACTCAAAGAATCGATCCTTCGTTGCTTCAATTTATCAGACCGAGTCTCCATCTCTAAGAATTATTCCTTCACCCAAAGTTCCCACTACAACTCCACCATTGTTGCACTTCGGCATGCTATATTTTGGGACAACATCAAAGGAAGGTCTTCAACTAGAATCCACTCAGTCTATGCAAGCCTGAAACATAAAGGAGTTATTACCACCGTAAAGTATAAGTGGAATGATATGTTCCTTCTTTCACTACTGCATGGACTTAGTCACTTTTAAAGAGTGACTCTCCTTGATGCTTCAACCCTCTTGAACGTGTGGGCACTGGCCTTGGGCAACGTGTGCTCATTCCACCTAAAACACAAGATGACTTACCTTAGTCTTTTACACTTAACTCCAGCAAGACTTCAAAGCAAGGAACGTTCTGGACGTTTTGTAGTGCTCGACTCCTCCAAGGCACCATGCTACTTCAACACCACTATTACACATGAACTGAAACCTTTTGTCTCCTCCAAGTCACGGTGAAGAGAAACTTACTGTTGTCCAACATTCCACCTGAAAACAATCAATAAAGAACTTACCAAGTTTTGTGTGGACCGATCCGTCCCTATTGCCTACTGCATCTAGGCACCAAATATGATTCTGTCCACTTCGTATTCAAGCCAACTCTTCGCGACCACTTTCTAGAATTGTCACTGAAACCTTTTCTTTCTCCCAAGTCATGGTGAAGAGAACTTGAATTAGCTCTGATACCACCTTTTCCTCAGAAAAGTGTGAAGAGTAGCTCTGATGCCACTTGTCACGGCCTTAGGGATTTCTGCCCAATTTTTCGCTGAAACTTTGGGTTTTCCCAAGACTAGGCACCATAAGGCATGCGACATTGCCTTGCTTCAGACTCAATGGCTTGACCAAACTTAGATTACTTGCAAGCAGACTACACCTCCTCACTTAGAATCTGCCCATACCTTCGTTCTAAGCTAGCAACATTAGAACTTGTACAAGTTTCTAACACAAAGGGCCCACGCTCGACTGTGGCCTTAAAACATCCCAAGAAATAGAGCATACAACTAAACACTTAGCCAAATACTTCATCACTTAGCCATCCAACACTTTGCCAAATTACATATTGCAAGGAACAATAACATCCCAATAAAGAAACCACACAACATAGAGGTTAGGGCATAAGGCGGGTGCCTAAAATTTCTTAATGACGAAGGTTACAACAATTAGAGTACAATACAGAGGAGTCTAGCTACTGCCCGTGACTCATTTTACATAAGCACAAATAACCTAAGGCACACCTTCCTTATTGCCACTTACTTGCACTGCCAACCTCTGAAGCACCTGCGGGTCTGCCTCCTGCAGATCTCGTTCTTCACCAAAACACTTAGAACAAGACTACCATGCCTTATACACTTCTTCACCTTTTTCCCAGACTTCCCCAAGGTCTTCATGCAAACTGCTCCAAGCACACTAAACTTAGGTCGCACGCCTAAGCTCAGGAAACCCCAAAATTTCATTCTTTCTTGAGCTCTGTTGAGTCTGAATGCCTTGATCACTCGATGATCTACTTCAATCACCAAGATAAAATATGCCTAAGTGCTACACGACATCCACTTTAAATAGGAGTGGTGTACAACCGTTTTTCCCCTCACTGGTCTGTCATGCCAGAAGTCACGGGTTCGAACCTCGTTTTCCTCGTTCATGCCAAGTGGAATAAGTCAAATTTGTAGTCCGTCCCTACCCCATCCCGCTCTTCATTGATCCCTCCCATAGCAGCGTATGATCCTCTAGGATCATTGCGAAAATCTTACCAGAGAAGGCCTCCTTTACAGTGACTCTGAATAGGGCTTGGGAGCTCTCCTTAAATTATACTCGAACAACGAACCTATTCAATTAATAGAGTATGGGATCTTGAGGGAGATCCAACTACTCAATCAATCAAATAGGCATCTATACTGACCAGAGTAGTGTTGCCTTCACTGGCCTTCAACTATGTCAGCACAATCCTAATCTAAGCTGTTGCATAAGGCAAGGTATAACCTTCGCGAGCTCAGGAAAGTTCGCAAGCTCAGGTGCTTAGCTCAGGCAGAACCTTACAGTCGGTAGAACCTTCTACTAAGATAGGCTGAGGTAGAGTCTTCACTTATCATGCCACAGTAAACCTTCACGCAGTTCACTTCGCTATGCTCGGGAAAGGTAGAATGGATGCTGCTGCTATACCATTGCATTGTATGGGTCATTCAATTGGATAATCCAAGCAAGCTGGTTGCGAACCGAAGGATCAATTCAGTAGGAAATGGTCCTTGCATATTCCTTTATTAGGATCGAGGATAGAATCGCCAATGAACAACTATTGATTAAGATCAAGACGGTAACCGGAGAATTCATCAATATCAATATGGGGGGGATCCTATGAAAGGATCTTACCACTATCGAGTCTTGAGCTTATTCCTCTTTATTGCCTATGAATAGGATAGAACATTTTACTATAATATCATATTTTCAAAGAGTTAATCTAATAAGAATAATCTAATAGTATATATATAGATATACTAATCTTTTTTAGAGAATCAAATATTTTTTCCATATTTCATTTAGGAACACCCACCCTATTAATGACTTCTCTATTCAAGGGGTTTAGGTTGGAGCGATATGTATATATATATATAGGTGGATGGGACTAAACGGAACGAATAAAATGACACTGAATAGAATGTGATATAGAGAAACTTCTTCAAAGAGATTTGGGAGTAGCAAACTGACTGATGGCTAAATTGAGATTGAAGTTCGAATTCCTTATCGAGCCCTTCGCGAGCTCAGGAAAGGTATAACCTTCGCTGTGCTCATACGCTCATGAAAGGTACAACCGATTGTTTTATGCAAGTGGGTGAACCTCGCTGTGCTCAACTATGCACAACCTGAAATGTATAATATAACCTTCACTCAGGTTAACCTGCATGCTACTTAAGCTCCGTATTAGGATGCCTGAAATATAGTATTCAACTTAAGATATATTGCCCCGTCATAGGGAATATGTCGGGCTGCTGCTGCTCACTGCTCCTAGAAGTCTAAGATCCGGGGATACACCATGCTATACTACTAGGATCTACTATTGAACATAAGATCCAACCAATAGTGGCATAGATAGCAGCCTATCTCCTGACCTTCGACTCAGGAAAGGTAGAACCTGACCTTATTTTTTCCTTAGTTCCCCCTTGAAACCCAATGTGTACCATTCTAGAAGAAATGTTAATAAAGGATGACATAGTAACAATGGTGGATGAAATCCCCAATGAAATTCTACTTCAGTTTTGAGGAATGGTGGAGGATACAACTGAGTTAACCCCATAATGTCATTTCATTTTTTCCTAGGAACATTTTTGATGTAATGGGTATGTGGAGAAACCTTGGACCAAGTTAAGCTATCCCAAACCATGGTGCTTTTTCTATTTCTTGTTCATCAATGGAAAGATACTTATGTAAATTAGCTTTTAGCTATGCTTCACTGATGAAATAAAGTTCCAACCATTTCTCTTGAATTTATTGTAGTGTCAATTTGCTTCATGGGTATTCATATAAACTTGTCGGATGTATTTTAAATCCAATAAGTCCAATGATTGGAGTTTGTAGCCATGGAAAATAATTTGTAACAACCATCCCTTAGTTGCAAATCCCCTTTTCCTTGAGTTGTTTTTCATGTAGAATTAGATTATGGTGCATATGGTTCAAAGGATCGTTCCCATGGATAAATATTTTGAATCACTAAGTTGTTTGGATTCTTGGTCACTACTAGACTATAATTCAAATCCTTATATTTTATTTTTAATAAATTGTAGAGGAAAACAACATGCTCCACCATGCCTCTACGATAAAATCGGTGTGAGCTTCATCAAGAAATATATTTAGGACATTCAAGGGTACCCCTCCTCTGGCTTGAGAACTAGATCAAAGGCATAGAGTAGTATAGGAAGGTGCTCGTACACATTATGCCCTGATATTCACCACTTGGGAGAGAGGGGATGACCTGGGGGACAACATTGAGGAAGCATAATTAAAGTAAAGGATTGATAGGATAGATTAGAAAAATGGAGAGATATTTTGAATTTGAGTAGATAGAAGACCACCAAAGAATAAAACATGTAAGCACAAATCTTGATTGATGCATTGGCCTTTAGTGAAATTTTATGATGTGGAAGCATCCTTGGAACAACTTACATGAGTGTGGGGAAATCATGATGTAGGTGACCATGACACAAAAAACCTTGAAACATCAACATGACACATGTAAGTGTAACACATGCAAGCATGGAAAAAATTGAAGTATAGCCTACAATATGAGAGAAGTATAATGTACAATTTAGGCATGGAGATGGAAAACACTTGATATGAAAAGAAAGAGAGCATGTAGAATTCCAACTCCATTCAAGGTGTAGTAGGAGCGCTCGAGACAAAGAGTGTGCATAGACAATGTGATGAGAATGCACATGACAAAGAGTTCCAAATGAAATTAAAAGGTCATGGTGGAAACTGAAGCAACGATAATAGATTCGAAGAGTTATAAAGGAAGTTGAAGAGAAAAACTAGATATGAAGAGATATAAAAGGGAGATAAATAGTCAAATATGATGGAAAATTGTCTGACAAAATTCATATATAGGAATATGAGTTCCAAATGAAATTAAAATGTCATGGTGGAAATTGAAGCAATGATAATATATTCAAAGAGTTATAAAGGAAGTTGAAGAGACAAACTAGATATTAAGAGATATAAAAGGGAGATAAATAGTCAAATAAGATGGACAATCGAATGACAAAATTAATATATAGGAATATTATCATTTGAGTTGGGTTAGAAATCCATTCCAAGAGATAGAGTTTTAGAGAGTCGATTAAGAGCTAGGGTAGAGCATTGAGTTATATTTGTATAAATTGTACATCTATCCATAGTTTTGAATAATGAGATGTTAAAATTTTAAGCACGCAAGAAATGTGAAGACATGATTAGAAATAGACTCTTGTAAAATATATGCTTTTACTACAATGGAGTCATTTGATACAATGAGGTTGATTCATTTTTAAGAACATGTGTTAAGAACATTTTAAGTCATTTGATAAAGCCCGAGTGGGCCTAATGGTTAAGAACATATGTTTCCTCCTTGGAGGTCACATGTTCAAATCTAGAGGGGGGTAGGGTATGTATATCTTCATAGACTTTAGCAGTCAAATTGTTGCACGGAGGGAGGTCCCTTGTCCCACAAACAAGGGGGTCTCATACACCAATTGGTGTATGGCTTGGCCATGACCTTAAAAATAGATTATTATTATTGTTATTATACCATTTGATATGTAACTGTGCTACTAGTACAACCAAACTACCTTATTTAATAATATCTAATTCTCAATTTATTAGTCACTTGTATGAATGTTACTTTTACATTAGATTATAAACACATTAGAGCATTATACTTTGACACCCTCTCTTAATGCTACAATATCAAGAATCTCAATGCTATATAACCTAGGTTGGGGAGTGGTAATGATAGCCAAGCTAACTAGTATTGGACTAACGATAGCGATTATTCAAGATAGATAGTTTTGAAATTTTGAGTGTAATAGTTGGTAGGCACATTGATATTGCATGACAAATTTGTCCCCTAGTTTCTTGAGCTCTTCCCTAGTTATCATACGATTTTATAAAAGCTATGTACAATATACCCAAGTGACTGATGTCATGGTGAAGCAATAAATTTAGGTCACTATCCTTGCATGAGCAATGCTCCTTAAATGCTCATAAATGCGTAATAAATGTAATTCTATTTCAAAATACAATTAAATACTTTACAATAATAAAAAAATCCACCATAAATGAGCAATTATGGCCCAAAATCCATTCATAAATGTAGCACAATAGCACAAATTTCATTCACCTTCATGATGTCCAAAATCTCATGTAGTGCATAACAATTTCCCTTATATGAATGAAAATGAAAATAAATGTGAAGTGAGTGAGAGGTATATCTAGTATTGGTTTTTCCATTAGACACATGGCTAGTGTGTATTTGTATTGGTATTTGACATGGGGGCTTGCCAAGGTGTAGTCATGATACCAACCACCATCAATAGAACTAAACTAACTTGGAGGTCAATGATCCATGTGTAGGGTTCCTTTTAAGATTAATATGATCCCCTTTTCATTACAAAAACATTCATTCATTATTTTAAACCCTTCAAGTTATGGACCACGAGTATTCATGATTCCTTGGCCTTAATCTCTTATTCACTTTACCATTGGAACTCAATCTCAAACTAGTGACTTCTCCACATGGTTACGAAGTTGTAAAAAGAAAAAAATGTCTACAAAGTGGACTTGGGAAATCCATCACTTTCAAATTGAAACCTTAATATACTATATACAACATTACTCCTCCTCCAAATTTTTAGGATAGGGAGGGAAAGAGAGGAAGATAAAATGAAAAGGGGGAGGAGGGAGAGGGAGAATAAAAATAAGAGGAGAGGGGACAAAAAAATATAAGAAGGAGAGGAGTAGGGAAGAAAAAGAGGAGGGGGAGAGAAAAAGAGGAATATGGAAGAGGGGAATGAGGGATAGAAAAAAGAGGAAAAGGAAGAGGGGGAGGAAGGGGAGGGAGAAGAAGGTCGGGGGAAGAAAAATAGGAAGAGGGAGAGGAGGGGAAGAGAAAAAAATGAGAAGAAGAGAGGGAGGGGTGAGAGGGAGAAGAAAAGGATGCAGAGCGAGGATGGGGATGAAGGATAAGGGAAAGATAAAAAATAAGAGGGGGAGGAGGGAGAGTGAGAAGAAGAAGAGGAGGAGTGGAGAAGAAAAATAGGAAGAGGGAAAGGAGGGCGGTATACAAAGTTGAGTGGATGAGGAAGAGGGGAAGAGGGAGAGGAAGAGAGGACCCTAAACCTTATTTATTTTCTAAACATATCTACAAAACAAAAATCCCATCTTCAAAATCTAAATTCTATCTCACATTCAAAACCCAAATCCCATCTTCAAAATCCAAATCCCATCTCCCATCTCCCATCTCCAAACACAATCCCATTTTGTTATATGCATTTTTTAAAAGGGGGGAAATGGGGTCAATGACAAAAAAAATTACCTTTGAATTGGTGGTTCCCCACAAATATCCTCTACATACTTTTGTTGAGTGCTCCCACAAATCCCTTTTAGCTCCAAAAAGCTCTACCCCAAACCCTTATGTGAAAATGAAATGAGGGGGACCCTATTTTTTCAATTTTTATTAAAAATCCTTATGTGAAAATGAAATGAGGGGGACCCTATTTTTTCACTTTTCATTAAAAATGCATAGGTAGAAAAACAAAAACCTTTATTATGTGCCATCTATTTTTTTTCTTCAATTTTATGTCATTTTGCATTTTGCATGTGTTGAATTTCATGATGCAAGTATGGAGCACACATTGCATAAGCATCATCCTACATTGCATTAACATATTCATTTTCAACGCTAAGAAAAGACCATTATCATCACAACATTGCATTAATTATACCAATACAAGTTCCGACGTCATGGAGCATCATCATATCATAGTGGAGCATCACTTTATCATTGTGTATCCTTGTGGCAAAATGCACCCATGAGTGGTGGATGTTCTATCTATGCTGGCATGCCAACAAAAATTAGAGTGGGGGCTGATGTATATGCACGTGGAGGTCTAAGCAATAGATAGAGGATGTATGTGAGAGGGAGGATGTGGATCTAGTGTAGGGGGATGGAGGTGGACTGATCCAGATGAATGTCGGTGGCCTCCCACCCATTCCAATTGGCTCATTTTGGGAGTTTTCCAATTTGGTAGTTTTTTCCTAGTTTTTAGGTCTCTGACTATCAGGGTCGTTTTAAGCCCTAAAAACATTGTTTAAGGCCTTAAAACGACCCTGAAAGTCAGGGACCCGAAAAATAGGAAAAAACTGCCAAAATGAAACAGTTGGAATAGGTGGGAGGCCACCGACATTCATCTGGATCAATCTGCCCTCCTAGGAAGCAATCGTCTCCATTGCGTTGAGTGCCCCCATCAAATGAGGTAGTTTATGTTGAATTTGGCCCTGGGTGAGCCACTTGCCTTGGTGCAGGAGCTACCCTGCTTTGACAACTCGATAAATATGGATCCTTTGCTAGCGAGTGCCCTTGATCTGTTTTTCCACAATCTGATCACTGGATGCATGTTGTATGTAGTCGGGGTTGAGCTCTGTTGGTGTCAGTTGTTCTGCTACCTCTAAGGTGTCCAATAATGGTGGGAAATAAGATCGAAGGAGATCCACGTCGAACACTGGGTACATGCCAAGGAAAGGAGGAATATTGAGCTCAAAAGCATTATCACCCACAACCTTGGTAATGGTATACGATCCATAACAGAGTGGGCAAAAATTCCGATGGGGTCCTGTAAGGCGTTCTTTCTGCAAGTGTGTTATCACATGAAGTTTTCAAAGGTCGTATGTGTTTGTTGTTTATACCTAAGTCTATACCCTTGCCTCATCTCTCTCTCTCTCTGTCTCTCTCTCTCTCTCTCTCTCTTCTGCACCACCAAATACTAGAATCTTTCCCTCTGGCTGATAAATTCGTTTTCCTCCTTTGTTGACGACCTGGTTTTCCTTGGTGTCTTGCCTGACCAAGTCCCGACCTGAAGCTTTTCTATTTTTCTCAAAGAAGGACAAGCACTCATCATCATTTTGTCTCAAATTACCGGTCATCTTATTTGCTAATTGATTGAGCTTTCATCAGGCCGTCCAAGTCCTTTGTTTGTACAAGTAACAATCATGAGCCCAAAGCACAACATTCAGAGCAGTCAATTTCTGGCTTGAAACACAGGCAAGCAGGCAGGCTCGATTTTCAATGGCGAAGATCCCATGAATAGTTCAGATCAATGGCTCTCGGGTGATCAAGATTTCAAAGTAGCAAGAGGATTGATGACTAGACAGAGGAGCTGAAGCCTTGAAGTAAATCTGAGCCATTGGAGGCTGAGGACACGCATCGACAGATCTCATGCTTCAAAAGATTTACTTCGGAGGATTGCGCGAGCAAGCAGAAGCAAAATCCTGAAGCCCGAACTCCCGAAGTAAATCTTGGCCATCAAAATCTAGAGGACACTTGGAGGCAAATCCCTCACTTCGGAATATTTAGTTCGGAGGATTGTAAGAGCTGTGCATTTAAAAGTCCCGAAGATCCGAAGCCCGAACTCCTGAAGTAAATATCGACCGTCCAAACCTAGAGGACACGTGGAGGAAGATCCCACACTTCGAAAATTCGGCACTTCGGAGGATTGTAAGAGCTATGCATGAAAAGGACCAAAGCTCGAACTCCTGAAGTGATTGTGAGCCGTTGATCTTCATAGCAGAAAGCAGGGTCCATCCAAGAGCGACACATGACAACAAAAGTGGAGCTTTCCCAGATCGTAGATCGTGATCAGATTAACAGATCGCGTGTATTTGGCATGTCAAAGTTGTTGAAATTACTAAGACAACTGAGAGGGGGGGTGAATAAGTTGTTATTGTGCTTAAACAATTTTAAGTCTATTAATACATTCTTAATATTTCTTCAAGTGATCATCAACATTATACAACATATGGACGATAAAAGTAATGAGCATCACTCACACATAAGGTATACACAGAGACAGATTTTCATGAGGAAACCCATAAAGGGAGAAAACCTCTTCTTCTTCGAAATGATAGGCAACCTTTTAAGTTCTGTACATCATCTTTAATTGAGCACCAACTCAATGTGAGGCTGCTACCTTTGTTTTACAAGCTGCAACTTGTTTGAGAGCACCAAATCTCTGGTTTCTCTAGCACCCACTAGAAGGAAGCACCAACTCCCTTAATGTTCCAACACCAACTGGATGGAAGCACCAAATTCCAGTTACACAAGCTCCAACATGTATAACAGAGAACACTTGTTCTCCCTTGCACCACCCTGCCACCCTGGTTTCTCTGGTTGCAACCAGATGGAAGCTACAACTCCCTGTGTTCAAGCTCCCACTTGAACCTCTGAGGACAACAGTCCTCCCTAGAACCTCCCAACCACCCTGGAATATAAATGAATAATTAAACAACCAACTACACAGAAAAATTGATTCTTACCACTTCTTCTCTGTTCTGTAAATCTGGTCTTCTTCTAATTGTTCTGCAATTCTTCTCTTCCTTTGTCTGTTCTGCAATTCTGCTCTGCTTCAACTTGTTCTATCATTCTGCTCTGCTTCAAGTCTTTTCCTTATCTGTTACTCTTCTCTGAGTTTTATCTCACACTGCGCATATTTTCAGTCTCACACTGCGCATCCTGTGATTTTCCCTTTCTTACAGTTTAATTCATTTTTCGTCCAGAACAACCAACCACGCACAATCTGTATCTTTTTCTTTTATGCACCCCACCCACAACAGTTACACTTCGCATCTTCTTAGGCAAAAGAAAACTGTCTAAGCAACTAAAATGCCAACCGATCAGGAATCATGGATCAGTTTTGCTAACTGATTCGTAACTGATGAATTAACTGTGAGAGAGAACAATAGCCCTCCGATCATTTTCAAGTTTATCTGCACCGTTGGATGAACTTTATTAATCTTGCCTTTAAATCAGGTTTCAGCATTTTGACATTCCTGTGGCCAAGTGTCTCGACACTTCATGTTGCGATCTCCGAAACTCTGATACAGAGATTTTCTGCGCTAGCTCCTTCCTCTATATGACCATGGCCATGACCAAGCGCTTATGCATAAAGTGTTTTTCGTGAATTCGCATTTCGTGAATCTGGAGATGAGGCATCTCGACTCTCCAAGTCGCGATCCCTGAAACCCTGAGATGGAGCTTATCTGAACTGACTCCTTCCCTTCTTGTGACCACCAACGATGACCATAGGCTGTGCCAAAAGGTGCTTCATATTTTGCGAGTTTATAAACTTCATCGATTCTGATCGATGGTTGAGATCTCCATAGATCCGACGGTCCAGATCCTATCACAATCTCGCATCTCGTGAGTTTCCACACCATGCTCCGTTGACTCCAAGTCAATGACTTGTCCTATGATTCGACGGTCCAGATCTGATCTTAATTCAATGACTCAGATCATATTGCGATTTCGGCGTTCTTGTGGTTATGTTTCTTGCCTCTCCAAGTCGCGATTCGCAAAACTCTGAAAAGGAGTCGGATCAACGGTCCAGATCACATCTTGATCTGATGGCTGCGATTAAATCACGATTTCGGTGGTTATGTTTCTTGCCTCTCCAAGTCACGATTCGCGAAACTCTGAAATGGTCCACGATCTCGATGAATCTACAGTCCATATCTCATTGTGAATTCGCATCTTGTGATTCCTTCGGTGGAGGTTCCCGTCACTCCAAGTTGCGATAGGAGAAACTCCGAAATGGAGCTTAGATCAACGGTCCACGATCTTGATGAATCTACGGTCCAGATCTTATCATGAATTCGTATCTCGCGATTCCTTCGATGGAGGTTCTTGTCACTCCAAGTCGCGATAGGCGAAACTCCGAAATGGAGCTTAGATCAATGGTCCACGTCTTTTGGTGTATTGACGGTCATGATCTTTTCGTGATTTCCCAAGTCTTCATTGTGTCTGCATCAGGATTTCGAGATTTCGCGAACTCGCTTCACCTTGCACTTTTAAAGATCGTGCAGATTCTCCTGGATCCTACGATGGTCGATCCTCGCGCTCGGATCTAACGCCCGAGATCTATCCTCCATATCTGCGCGCTCTTCTTGTCTACATTGAGATTTGACAGTCATC
>ML785669.1:224442-263976 GCA_009831015.1 Picea engelmannii | reverse complement strand
CACCAACTCCCTTAATGTTCCAACACCAACTGGATGGAAGCACCAACTTCCAGTTACACAGGCTCCAACCTGTATAACAGAGAACACTTGTTCTCCCTTGCACCACCCTGCCACCCTAGTTTCTCTGGCTGCAACCAGATGGACGCTACAACTCCCTGTGTTCAAGCTCCCACTTGAACCTCTGAGGACAACAGTCCTCCCTAGCACCTCCCAACCACCCTGGAATATAAATGAATAATTAAACAACCAACTACACAGATAAATTGATTCTTACCACTTCCTCTCTGTTCTGTAAATCTAGTCTTCTTCTAACTGTTCTGCAATTCTTCTCTTCCTTCGTCTATTCTGCAATTCTGCTCTGCTTCAACTTGTTCTGTCATTCTGCCCTACTTCAATTCTTTTCCTTATCTGTTATTATTCTCTGAGTTTTATCTCACACTGCGCATATTTTCAGTCTCACACTGCGCATCCTGTGATTTTCCCTTTCTTACAGTTTAATTCATTTTTCGTCCAGAACAACCAACCACGCACAGTCTGTATCTTTTTCTTTTATGCACCACACCCACAACAGTTACACTTCGCATCTTCTTAGGTAAAAGAAAACCGTCTAAGCAACTGAAACGCCAACCGATCAGGAATCATGGATTAGTTTTGCTAACTGATTTGTAACTGATGAATTAACTGTGAGAGAGAACAGTAGCCCTCCGATCATTTTCAAGTTTATTTGCACCATTGGATGAACTTTATTAATCTTGCCTTTAAATCGGGTTTCGACATTTTGGCATTCCTGTGGCCAAGTGTCTCGACACTTCATGTCGCGATCTCTGAAACTCCGATACAGAGCTTTTCTGCGCTAGCTCCTTCCTCTATATGACCATGGCCATGACCAAGCGCTTATGCATAAAGTGTTTTTCGCGAATTCGCATTTCATGAATCTGGAGATGAGGCATCTCAACTCTCCAAATCGCGATCCCTAAAACCTCGAGATGGAGCTTATTTGAACTGACTCCTTCCCTTCTCGTGACCACTGACGATGACCATAGGTTGTGCCAAAAGGCGCTTCATATTTCGCGAGTTTATAAACTTCATCGAGTCTGATCGACGGTTGAGATCTCCATAGATCCGACGATCTAGATCTTATCGCGATATCGCATCTCGGGAGTTTCCACACCATACTCCGTTGAATCCAAGTCAGCGAATTGTCCTATGATTCAATGGTCCAGATCTGATCTTAATTCAATGGCTCAGATCATATCGCGATTTCGACGTTCTTGTGGTTATGTTTCTTGCCTCTCCAAGTCGCGATTCGCGAAACTCCGAAAAGGAGTCGGATCAACGGTCCAGATCACATCTTGATCTGATGGCTGCGATTAAATCGTGATTTCGGTGGTTATGTTTCTTGACCCTCCAAGTCGCGATTCGCAAAACTCCGAAATGGCGTGGGATCAACGGTCCACGATCTCGATGAATCTATGGTCCAGATCTCATCGTGAATTCGCATCTCACGATTCTTTCGATGGAGGTTCTTGTCACTCCAATTTGCGATAGGCGAAACTCCGAAATGGAGCTTAGATCAATTGTCCACGATCTCGATGAATCTACGGTCCAGATCTTATCATGAATTCACATCTCACGATTCCTTCGATGGAGGTTCTTGTCACTCTAAGTCGCGATAGGCGAAACTCTGAAGTGGAGCTTAGATCAACGGTCCACGTCTTTTGGTGTATCGACAGTCAGGATCTTTTCGTGATTTCGAAAGTATTCATTGTGTCTGCATCGGGATGTCGAGATTTCATGAACTCGCTTCACCTTGCACTTTTAAAGTTCGTGCAGATTCTCCTAGATCCTACGATGGTCGATCCTCGCGCTCGGATCTAACGCCCGAGATCTATCCTCCATATCTGCGTGCTCTTCTTGTCTACATTGAGATCTAACAGTCATCGAGAATTCTGAATTGTTGATCCAACGATCAGTGTTGCCCATCTATTACATACTTTCTGCACTCATGCCATCTTCATTGCTGTACTTGCCATCAGTGACAAGCATTCAATGTCTGTTAAATATTTTCCAACAAAAGTTGCACGAGGATTAGTGACTAGACAGAATCCCCAGAGTTGCAGATCAAGCGCCACACGTCCGTCTCCATTGGGCGATCATGATTTACTTCAGAATTTCAGGAGTTTTTCCTTTGGGAGTTTCTGCTTCCCCATTCCGATTTTCCTCTGAAGTAATTTCTCCCGAAGTCCACAGATCTATGCCATGTGTCCTCCTCAGATCAATGGTCGCGGTTCGTTTCCAAGCTTCAACATTCATTTTAGGTCTCCATGTAACTCTGGGCTCATATTACTCCGAGAAATATACAAAATCTACATGCTTTCCTCCCCGAGCTCCAAGCGCCGAAGACACTTGGCACCCATCTGTTAGAAGAGACGTGGCATCCATTTAGCGCTGACACATGGCACTCATTTCAAGCATTTTTAGACATGTCTTCAACCCATTTTCGAGTGACACGTGTCACACCTCCATCCGTGACATGTCAACATAGTGACGTCAGGCTGCCCCATCAGCTGCGAGAGATCATCCTCCGAGAGGTGTTCTTGTTCAAGTGCCAAGATTAGCGCCATCTCCATGCACAGTTTTTAGTGGATCCTAGAGTTGGTGGGCGGATAAACTTTAGCGGCGGCGCTAAAAGTAGTAGGGTTTCCCAGATCGCGAATTTGCATTAGATCGATGACCACGCTTCATTGCGGGGATAGAACATGTCCGATGGATAAAATTCTAGAGCGGTCCTACAATCGAGACCATGGTATAGCAAGGGATGTAATGTGGTAGTTGGTGTTGAATTGAGGGCTCAAAAGTAGTGTAAATCCAAACTGCCTTTGATGGCCCCGCAATCACGTGATTATATGACGACAAATCCGAGAGTAGCGCGTGGCAACCCCCTAGGCGTTAAGCCTCATCCTGATCCCAATGAGAGATTAGTTAATGAAAAAGGAGTGGTGGTTGAAACCTCAACTCACTCCATAAATAGAAGGCATTGAGAATCTGGCCGTGGAGACATAAATGTCTGTCCGAGGTACCACGATAAGCGATTTTTCCTACAGGCCCATGCTAAGCTGAGTTTGCATCTCTCAGGAGGATACACGCACAGTCTGACAGAAGAAGGCGCATACGAAAGGATTTGAATGGAATGGTCATATCAAACCCCTGGTAGTTTTGGACCGATCTGAGTATAAATAGATCAGTTCAAGATTTTGTTAAGGTCGTCGAATGTTGAGCAGAGCTCCCTACTGTGTAATTTTTGATGCCATAATTGTTCTCTGGTTATGTATCAAACTTGATACTTTCTCATTAATAGAAGTCAACTTCTTTCGTATCTTTATTTGAACTTGTTGAAACACTCGGGCATATAGGATCCAATCGAGGGTTGTGGTTTCTATTGTAATGTAGGTTTAATTACATTGTTATTGTGACCAATTTTAGTCAGCTTCTTTGTTATCGTATTTCCCCTTATGATGAAAGGCTCGAGCATGGAGGATCCAGTTGAGTTTTTGTAGTTGCATGGTAATGTAAGTTTGATTATTATGCTGTTGTGACATATTTCAGTGTCTGAAACTTGAGTTCAAGAGTGCTCTTGATCATGAGTTTTTCTTCACCAAGCTACTTGAAGGCCAGATGCCCATAGTGGTCTTGTTCACTTCTCTCGCTAAGTCTTCCTTCTTCTCACACTTAAACTCAAATCAATGACTGAAGTTAATGAGGACCTCACTTCCCTGTGCATTGCTTGTCCAGTTTCCGTGTTAAAATCATTCTTGTACTGAGTTTTGTCCATTTGACCTCCACTCATAAAACCAACATCCACCAAATATTATGATGGGTACTGGACTTATCCTCTTGCAATATGAGGGTAACTCTTAGTGATAACAAAGTGAAAACAAACTTTGTCGCTGACCTGAAACTTATGTGGCACTCGGTGTTGATCATGGCACTGCTTGTACTTGTCATTGGACTTCTGTAGGATATCCTGAACATGTTGGCGGATGTGATGGATAAGCTCAATGAACCGGGTGGCTTTGTCAGCTTCAGTTGGAGCAGGAGATGAGTCGGATGAGGTGACCACAAGGGGTAGTGCAACATCTATGGGACCCAATGGTTGGAATCCCAATCCCACCTGAAAGGGGCTGTGGCCAGTTGAGCTATGCAGGGTTCGATTATAGCTATGTTGGACATAGGGAAGACTCTCATCCCATGTGTGAGGGTGCTTGGAATTATACATATGCAGGATATGCACGATCATTCGATTTATGACCTCGGTTTGGCCATCTGTCTGGGGGTGGAAGGGCGTGGATTTGGTGAGCTTGGTGTCCAGAAGTGACCAGAGGCTCGACCAGAATGTGCTAAGAAATTGACTGTCCCGATCTGAGATAATAGTTTGTGGGATTCCAAAATGTACCCAGACTCATTCAAAGAAGAGCTTGATAGTGGTATCTGTTGTGATTCTCTTATTCCAGGCGACCATAATCGCCATCTTAGAAAAGCGATCAACAACCACAAAAACATAGTCATTTCCCCGCTTGGTGGACGGGAGGCCAAAAATGTAGTCCATTGAGATGGATTCCCATGGCCTGTCAGGAGTAGGCAAAGGGGTGTACAGATCTTGTTTCTTAGTGGTTGGTTTGGCAATAGCCCAGGCAGTGCAGGACTTGATATACTTATTGACCTCCTGTCAAAGTTTTGTCCTGTAAAAATTCTTTTGCAGCATTGCCATTGTCTTTTTGACGTCGAAGTGTCCTTCCACCCGACTGTAGTGGGCTTACCAGATCAACTTCGCTCACTCACTTGATGGAACACAGATATGTCCCAGACGACACAACAAACCATCACGAAGATGTAAATTAGCGACAACTGGGTTTACCTTCAACTTTTGGTAGGTGGTGGCGAAGTCTGGGTCTATCTCATAGAGTTGGGTCCATCTAGAGGTCTCACGGCAGCAAGAGTCTAGAACCATGGTAAGTTTCGCGACTGGAAGTCTGCTGAGGAAATCAACGACGCGGTTGGTGCTTCATGTTTTATACTTGATGTTGAGGTGGAATTGCTACAAGTATGTGGACCACTTCTGATGGTCGTCATTCTACAATTTTCCTTGTGTTTGCATGAATTGTAGTGGCTTATGATCACTGTGGATGTCTGTCTCCTTCCCAAGAATATAATGTCTCCACTAGCGACAGGCTTGCATAATGGAGTACATTTCTTTGTCGTAAGTAGGGTACTTACGGACAACATCTGATAGTGTCTCACTATGATAGGCCATAGTGTGGTCGTGCTGAGTGAGAACAACACCCACAACATAGTTTGAAGCATCTGTCTCGATCTCAAAGGGTCATTGTAGGTTCGGTAGTGAAAGTACTAAGGTTGATCACAAGCGTTGCTTTAAATCATCGAACGCTTGTTCTTGGAACTAGCCCCACAAAAATTTCTCCTTACCACCACCCCAAGTTACTTGGCTGAGGGCCCATGCAATATGGGAGAATCCCAAACACGAACCTGTGGTAGAAATTGGCAAGGCCCAAGAAGCTCCAAAGCTCACTGAGTGTGGTTGGGGCTGGCCAGTCACAGATGACTTGGATCTTGGCTAGATCCACATATACGCCATGCTGATCAACGATGTAGCCTAGGTAATGAACCCTGTCCATGCCAAAGGAGCATTTTTCCAAGTTGGTGTATAACTTGTGATGTCACAGGGTGTGTAGAACTTGCTGAATATGTTGCAAGTGTTCTTCCCAAGTCTTGTTGTAAATGAGAATGTCATCTAGATACAACACTACAAAAGTATTAGTGAATGGTCGCAAAATATCATCCATCATCCTCATGAAAGTGGTTGGAGCATTTTTCAAACCAAAGGGCATGACCAACCATTCAAAAAGACCTTCCTTTGACTTGAAGGCAATCTTCCATACATCTGTCTGTTCTATCGGGACTTGGTGGTAGCCAAACTTCAGATCAATCTTACTGAAGTATTTGGCCCCTGTGAGTTGATCAAGGAGGTCGTTGATTCAGGGAATCGGGTACTAGTTTCTGACTGTGATTTTATTCATGTCTCGATAATCAATGCGGAGTCACCAGGTTCCATCTTTCTTCTGTACCAACACAATTGGGCTCCTTCAAGGTGATGAGGTGGGACAGATGTGCCCCTTTTGGAGCAGTTCTTAGATCTGCCGTTTGATCTCCTCATTCTCTAATAGAGAGCGATGGTAGATTGGCCCACTGGGCAGCGGTGCACCAGGGGTTAGATCAATGGGGTGCTTGACCTGACAGTGCATAGGTACCTCGATAGGTGAGGAGAAGATATCCGAGTATTCCTCGACGACCTTATCCACTTGCTTTTGCTATGTGGAGAGGTCGGCCGTGGAGACCCTCGTATGGCTGTGATATTTCACTCATTTTGAGAGAGAATCACGAAGAATACAAACTTCCCAGTCTGAGAGATGACCTTACTACATTTCTTGGTAGAGATGAAGGAAATAGAACTAGGTGGGACTGCCTCGGGAATCCTGTGCAATTTCTTGTTCAAAGTAATAATAACATTGCGAGGCCTAGACTCATATACACCATGGCGTTTCCATAAATATGGTTGGCCCAAAAGAACATTACAAACTTCGAGAGGGGCAAAATCACACAATACCTAGTCTTTGAAGGGCTTGATGTCGTATGACATGCGACATTGTTGGCTAACGCGGATGTCGCCTCCTTGGCGGAGCCATTCGATGGTGTAGGGCTGCGAGTGCGATGTTGTTGGCAAGGCGAGTCACTTGACGACCACTATTGTGATGAGGTTCTTCTGGCTACCGCTATCAACGATGAAGTGCAGTGGGGTACCCTTCACCCACATCTGTGAATGAAAAATGTGCTCGCCTTCCTCTGGCTCGTCTGGTTCACCGGCCTGGAGCTTGCTGGTAGCAACGATAGCACTGGGCTTTGCGTCAATGATCCGTCACCCCCTTTCTAGTTCTGAATCAAAGTCGAAACTTACATCTGATTCAGAGGCTTTCACCTCAACCACCAACGACTACTTTGAGCGACAATCAACAGTGTTATGCCAGGGGATCTTATGGAAGTCACACCACTTCTCGATATATTTCTTTGTCTTTCCGATGTCCTTCTTTGCTTGAGGCCTAGACTAGTTGTCCTGAGGTGGTCCGTCTTTTCTCTGTCCTTTTCTACAACTTGGAGCCACCCATTCTTGGCTTTTGCTATGAGGGGTTCCCAAGCCCAAATTGTCGTGTCTTTTGTTTGAGCTTCTGCTCGATTTTGACGGCATATCGGTAGGCCGTGCTCAAGGATGAGATGTCCAGAAAATCCATTTCATCCTGGATGTATCTATGCAGACCGCCGTGATACTTGAGCACCAGATGTTGCTCATAATCTTTGATACCCAACTTGGTGCTCAAGGTATGGAAGATATTTGTGAAATCGGGCACTACTTGGTCTCTTTCCTGCCGCAATGTGGTCCATTTTGTGTACAGGTCGTCATAACTTCCAATATGGTAGTATTGTTCCTTAATAACATCCCTGAAGGACTCCTAGGTGACCGCGACTGTAAATAATGAGGGTTCCTCTGTTTCCTTATGCTCACAGAAAGTTTCCCACCAATCTTTGACATGGAGAACGACTTTCAGGAGCGCAAAAGTAATCTTTTCTCTATTCCAGAAGTTAAAGACAGAGAAATACCCTTCTAGCATATTCAACCATTTGTCTATAAAATCCCCATCTATCTGACCTTCAAATATAGGGATATTGAAGTTGATTTGTACCTTGAAGGGGGCGGTGCCTCCATTTGAGGAAGATGCGTCGCATGTTGGTAGCCGCCGAAGGATTTGTGGAAAACTATCCATCATCTCGTTCCTCTGTTGCGTGAGGGCTTCCTCGAGCAACATTTTGAAGGGATATCTTGTCCCATCATCTTTATTTTCTCCCACCATGAGAGGTCACTTGGGCGTGCGAGAGCTTTTGTCCTCAAGAGAAACAAGCTCGAGACCCAATTCTTTGCACCCTGACCTCGTTGGGGACATGCATTAAGAACGACAAGGAGAAGACCGCTCTGATACCACTAATCCATATTTTATGAGAAGAACAAAATGAATATAGATTATTATGAAAATATGCTTAACACAGAATAACAGATATACAATAAAACTAGTTTCTATTCAATAAGGAAATAAGCTGAAACTGTAAAATGCAGCGGAAAACAAGCTTGCTAGAATGGTGGCAGCTTATCTCTGAGAAGAGATGTGACGATTGTGCTCATTCGCAAGAAGATGATTACAATGAGGCTTTGAAGGCCTTTTTAAAATAAACAAGAATGTCAAAAACCCTAGACATAAAAAAACCTAACCCCAGGAGATGAAGCGCCAAAATCCATGTGGGTCCCGTTTGGGTAAGTTAGTACATCAACTTCCCAGGGTCGTAACTTTTGCATATGATCTCCGTTTTAGGCGCACAATAGCCCGTTGGAAAGGTCTATCCGAGCAATACACATGTTTCCGTCAAAATCTGACTTACATGTTAATTTGACTGCGGTGAGCCCTACAAACATTGTTTAGGGCCTGAAAACGGTCCCAGAAGTCAGGGACCCGAAAACTAGGAAAACACTGCGAAACTGGAAAACTGTCAAAATGAGCTAGTTGGAATAGGTGGGAGGCCATCGACATCCATCTAGATCATGTGTGATGTTTCCCCTCCTGAAGTTTGTAATGTTCTTTTGGGCCAACCATATTTATGGAAACATCATGATGTATATGAGTATAGGTCTCACAATGTTATTATTACTTTAAACAAGAAATTGTACAGGATACCCGAGGTAGTTCCACCTAGTGATATTTCCTTGATCTCTGCCAAGAAATGTAGGAAGTTCATCTCTCAGATGGGGAAGTTTGTCTTCTTCATGATTCACTCTCAGAATGAGTGAAAGATCCCAGCCACATTGAGGGTCTCCGCAACCGACCTCTCCACGTACCAGAAGCAAGTAGATAAGGTCATGGAAGAATACTCAGATATCTTCTCCTCATCTACCAGGGTACCTCTGCACTGTCAAGTCAAGCACCCCATCGATATGACCCCCTACGCACCGCTATCAAATGGGACAATCTACCGCCTCTCTATGTTAGAGAATGAGGAGATCAAGTGGCAGATGCAAGAACTGCTCCACAAGGGGCACATTCATCCCAACTCATCGCCTTGCGGGAGCCCGATCATGCTAGTATAGAATAAATATGGAACCTGACGACTCTGCATTAATTACCAGGCCCTGAATAAAATCACAGTAAGAAACCAATACCCGATTCTCTGAATCGACGACCTCCTTGATTAGCTCATAGGGGCCAAATAATTCAATAAGATTGATCTGAAGTTTGGCTACCACTAGGTCCTGATAGAATAGATAGATGTATGGAAGACCGCCTTCAAGTCAAAGGAAGGTCATTTTGAATGGTTGGTCATGCACTTTGGTTTGGCAAATGCTCCATCCACTTTCATGAGGATGATGGACGATATCTTGTGACCATTCACCAATAATTTTGTAGTAGTGTATCTGGATGACATCCTCATTTACAACAAGACTTGGGTAGAACACTTGCAACATATTCAACAGGTTCTGCACACCCTATGGCAACACAAGCTATATGCCAACTTGGAAAAATGCTCTTTCGTCATGGACATGGTCCATTACTTGGGCTACATTGTTGATCAACATGGCGTACATATGGATCCAGCCAAGGTCCAAGTCATCTTTGATTGGCCAGCCCCAACCACACTCACTGAGCTTCAGAGCTTCTTGGGCCTTGCCAATTTCTACAGCAGGTTCGTGTTGGGATTCTCCCATATTGCATGGGCCCTCAGCCAAGTAACCAGGGGTGGTGGTAAGGATAAATTTGTGTGGGGCCGGTCCCAACAACAAGCGTTCGATGATTTGAAACAACGCTTGTGCTTAGCCCCAGTAATTTCATTACCGAACCTGCAACAACTCTTTGAGATTGAGACAAATTCTTCAGACTATGTTGTGGGCACCGTTCTCACTCAACACGGCCACTCCGTGGCCTATCATAGTGAGACACTATCAGATGTTGTCCATAAGTACCCTACTTACGAAAAAGAAATGTACTCCATTGTGAAAGCCTACCGCCAGTGGAGACATTACATTCTTGAGAATGAGACAGTCATCCACATTGATCATAAGCCATTGCAGTTCATGCAGACACAAGGCAAATTGCAGAATGACCACCATCAGAAGTGGTCCACATACTTGCAACAATTCTACCGCAACATCAAGTATAAAACATGAAGCACCAATCGCGTCGTTGATTGCCTCAACAGACCGCGAGTCGCGACACTCACCACAATGTTAGACTCTTGTGGCCATGAGACCTCTGGATGGCCCCAACTCTATGAGACAGACACAGACTTTGCCACTACCTACCAAATGTTGTGCGCAAAAATAGTTGTCACTAAGTTCCATCTTCAAGACGAGTTGTTGTGTTGTCTGGGCCATATCTGCGTTCCATCAAGCGAGTGAGCAAAGCTTATCTGGGAAGCCCACTACAGTCGGATGGTAGGACACTTTAGCGTCACAAAGATAGTGGAAATGCTACAGAAACATTTCTACTGGATGAAACTTCGACAGGAGGTCAACAAGTATATCAGGTCCTACACTGCCTGCGCTATTGACAAATCAACCACTACGAAACATGGCATGTACACCCCTCTGCCTACTCCTGACAGACCATGGGAATCCATCTCAATGTACTACATGTCGGGCCTGCCATCCACCAAGCGGGGAAATGACTGTGTTTTTGTGGTTGTTGATCACTTTTCTAAGATGACGATTCTGGTCGCCTGAAAGTAGAGCACCACAACAATGGCCACTACCAAGCTCTTCTTTGAACAAGTCTGGGTACATTTTGGAATCCCACAAACCATTGTCTTAGATCAGGAAAATCAATTTCTCATCACATTCTGGTCGAGCCTCTGGTCACTGCTGGACACCAAGATCACTAAATCCACGACCTTCCACCCCTAGATAGATGGCCAAACTGAGGCCGTAACTCGAATAATTGTGCATATCTTGCGCATGTATAATTACAAGCACCCTTAGACATGGGATGAGAGTCTTCCCTATGTTTAGCATAGCTACAACCAATCCTTGCATAGCTCAATTGGCCACAGCCCCTTTCAGGTGAGGTTGGAATTCCAACAATTGGGTCCCATAGATGTTTCTCTACCCCTTGCAGTCACCTCAACCGACTCATATCCTGCTCCAACTGAAGCTAACAAAGCCACCCAGTTCATTGAGAGGATCCAACACATCCACCAATAGGTTCAGGTTATCCTACAGAATTCCAATGACAAGTACAAGCAACGCCATGATCAACATCAGGTGCCACATAAGTTTTAGGTGGGCGACACAGTTTGGTTGCACTTGCAGAAAGAATGACTTAGAGCGCCTGATAAAAAGCTTCACCCACTCCATTATGTATCCTACACCATCACCAAGGCTGTGGGTGATAATGCTTTTGATCTCAACATTCCTCCTTTCCTTGGCCTGCACCCAGTGTTCAACGTGGATCTCCTTCGACCTTATTTCCCACCATTATTGGACACCTCAGAGATAGCAGAACAATTGACACCAACAGAGCTCAACCCCGAATGCATACAACACGCATCCATTGATCATATTTTGGACAAACAGGTCAAGGGCACTTGCAAACAAAGGATCCAACTTTATCGAGTTGTCAAAGCAGGGCAACTCCTGCACCAAGGCAAGTGGCTCACCCGGGGCCAAATTCAACAAATATTTCCTCATCTGATGGGGTCACTCAATGCAATGGAGACCATTGCTTCCTAAGGGGGGAGGATTGATCCAGATGGATGTCGGTGGCCTCCCACCTATTCCAACTGGCTCATTTTGGCAATTTTTTCCTAGTTTTTAGGTCCCTGACTTCCGGGGCCGTTTTGAGGCCCTAAACAATGTTTTTAGGGCTTGCCACAGTCCAAATGTTATTAAAGTCAAACTCTAACAACAACATGTGTAGTCATCGGATAGAACTTTCCAACGGGTTATCGTGCGCCTAAAACGAAGATCGTATACAAAATTTATGACCTCGGGAAGTTGATGTACTAACTTACCCAAACGAGGCCCACATGACTTTTGGTGCTTCATCTCCTAGGGTTAGGTTTTTGGATGTCTAGGGTTTTTGACATTCCTGTTTATTTTAAAAAGGCTTTCAGAGCCTCATTTTAATCATTTTCTTGCGAATGAGCGCAACTGTCACATCTCTTCTCAGAGGTAAGCTGCGACCATTCTAACAAGCTTGTTTTCTGCTGCATTTTACAGTTTCAGCTTATGTCCTTATTGAATAGAAACCAATTTTACTGTATATATGTCATTCTCTATTAAGCATATTTTAATAATAATCTGTACTTATTTCATTTTTCTTATAAAATCGGGATCATGGACTCCACATGTGGTTATCATGGGTTGTTCCCTAGGGATCAAAACATTGGTTTGCTAGTGGGGCCCATAAGTGACTTAATTTCGTGAAGGTTTCCATTTATTCATATGGTTTTAGAATGAGGTGAATGAACTATCATTGGAAATTTATCAACAATTACTTCAATAATGTCCAATTAAAAGTTTTATTTGAGGTTGTTAACTATTGATTCCATTGCCTAGAAACCCCACTATACAAGTTACTTAGACCATACCCACAAAATCACTTTGAAGACTTGGGACAACTCTAAGTGAGTCATTCAATATCAAAATGTAGCAAATGATATGTCATTGGGTATTCCATGAGGTGAGCTACAACTTGGATACTCTAAATTTCCATTTTGGTGCCCATAAACATCACTGTTTAATCCATGAACGTATGCCACAAATTTGTTTCCCTAAAACTAGTGCTCATCTCGTGAAAGTTTATTATCAATAATTGAGGCTCAAAAATAGGCATATGATATATCATTGGACATGTCCCAAACATAACTACATCATCACCAAGCCATATTATCTCTCCAAGTTTGATTCAAAATAGAATCTGAATAGTGAAATCAAAACTACAAAATTTGGCACCCTAGGAGACACTCAATTTGCACCCTTTGTAGATTGGGCATACAAATTCAAAATTGGGAAAATGAGGGCTTCTTTGTAATGCCCCATATTTTGAATTTAAGTTATAATTAGTAAATACTTGATGAGGAAAATAAATAAGTGGTCTTAAAATAACAATAAGTAATACTAATTAAAGTAATAAGGATAGTAATAAATAATAATAGTAGTAGTCATAATAAATAACTAATTTATTACAAAGGTGGAAAGGAGAGAAATGACTAAAAATGAATTTAGGGAAAAGTTATCTAAATAAAAGGTTAAAAGACGCATGCTTAATAGTTAATGGCTTGATGACAAGTGGAGCCTATGCATAGATATTTTTTCATGGATGGAAATGAAGAATAACTATTTAATGGATATGGAGAAGGTAGTGAGATATCTTTTGGCTTGGAAAAACTTGAGAGGGAAGGAATACAAATTGGCACAAGTAGTTGATTTGAGGGCTTGAGGGCTCTCAATTGTGTTGATTGAGAGATCAATTGAGAGGAGAGTCGCCCCCCCATATCTGGTCGCAATTGGCTAGAGAAAGAAGTTGTAGCTCAATGGTTCTACATTCAGCGAGATTATAAGTGAGTTGATCTATGCAACTTTCATGTATGACTCTCATAACGTGTTCCTATGTTGATTATGCAATACTAAAATGAAATTATAGCTAATTTTATTGTTTATAGATGAGATTTTTATACATTTTGTTTTTATTGGTTTGAGTATTACACTTGGTATCAGAGCTCGATGTTTGAACACCAAGGCCTTTATTGAAAAATAAATTATGATATAAACATTCAGATCTAAGATATGCACTTCAATTGATATTTTATTATTTGGTATTTGTATACAAGTTAGAATTAATTTTATTTTTATTAATAAAATATTTCATAGCTTTGTGTTCAAAATCTTACTTCCCTTTGTATAGTACCACTTTCATGTCCCCCCTTTCACATAGCTACTGTGAGACTTAATATCTCCAAGATTACTTCACATAGCTATTGTGAGAACTATGAATATATCAACATTTTTCTAGCAGTGTAGTTTTCACCATCATCTAACTGGGTAATGTCATCAATTGTTCTTCTCATCGGTTTCACCAACAGACCCCAAACCCAAATCGTAAGGAATAAATGATTCTAAATCATCCATGGTCGTAGGATATTGTGTTATATGGAATTAGACAACTAGTAGAAAGAAGTCGATGTCTACCAAGTTTGGCATTAAAATAATTGAAATTAGATTCACACATTCACCATTAAACTCAGATTCACTTTTTCACCATTTGGAATTTTTCAGAAGTTCATCCATTGTAATTTTTCAGAAATTGTCTTTCACATATGCCAATGCCCACATTCGAATGATAAATCAGACCATTATCCAAATCATAGTCCAATCACCATGTGAAGGGATCAACCACAAGAACAACACACCATTATGTAACTATCTATTAGATGTAAACTATAATAGGAGACTGCTCTCGCGTACTCTACTATCTACAATCATAATAACTTGAAAAAAAATCTACACTTTCCTCACTTGCTGGCAAGAGCATTGAATCCATAACCTCCTAAGTGATAGTGTAGTAGTTGGTTGTCTTATGTCACTTAGCTTCCAGAATACAACTAAAATAACTAATCTACCTAACTAAAATAGTTGGTATGCATATGCAAAGTGCTTGATGTAATTTAAATGTTCTTGATTTCTCTTTGCCAGACATTGCAAGCACAATTTCATTCATTTTCATTAAAACTCTCAATCTTAGTTATTTTTGTCAAAACTTCTAGTTTCATTTATATTTAGTTTGCATTGCTACAAGTGAAAATTTTATTCAAAAGTACACTGCAAATGTTCTTTCTTGGGAAGAATTAATGCACTAAGGATCATTTCCATTCATTCATTTATTTAGTATAGTTAACTAGCAAATGAGCTCTTCATGGACCTACTAATTGTAATGACTAGAATACATAGAACACATAGTAATTATAGCTATTATTTAATCATTATAGAAATCCATCCTACCTTTCATGTGCATTTGATCTTGTATAATAAATAGCTATTCCAGTGATCATTTATTGTTTTCACATGCAATTCTAATGGTATCCTTTTTGTTGATTCTATGCCATGGCCATAGTAACAATCTTACCATATTTAACTCAAGGACAAGAGCTCTTATACCATATCTATTCACCTCATTTTTTGTAATATGTTTGTAAAGAATCCTCCCTATGGATAAACCTACTTCGGGAAACTTGTGAATAGCTATAGCGATGGATCACCATTTATTGATTTCTTTAGTGAAAAAAAAACACATGGGGAATTGGGCTAGGGAACATATCTCCACTGCTCAAACATATGTCCATTGATGTATATAACTCTTTCTAAAAATGTCTGCAACGTTGACACATTATAGCTTAAAGTTAACAAAAACATAATAAAGCATGACTCATAAATGAAAATTTTCCATTACTAGTCCCCGTTGAAGGCCAAAGTAGGGACTATAGTAATTGATTCATCGTTGACTTATATTAGTTTGCCCTTTGACTATATATTTTTTTCCCAATCTCTAATGTTCGAGATAACAAACTCAAAATTTATTTTTTATATAATAAAAAATGCTTATTCTTTGTGATTTCATTGGACATTATATTTGAAGTATTATTGCAAGATTCACTCTTCCTAATGTTTTATTTTTCGTTTCTTCCCAATGTTTTATTTTTCATTAGTCTTATTTCCAAGACGCAATGCAATTTTTTCATTATAACCTAAGTTTTAATGTTAGTGCATTAACACTTCTACTTTGCCAGTGCACCAATTTCAATTGTTCTGACATGCAAAGTTACTTCCTCGCATCACCTCACTACATTTTACCTTCATTGCATTGCTATCGCCTCAGAGCTAAGCACTCCCCTACTTATGTTGTTGGGGATTAATTTAGGCTTGACCTGACAGTGAGTTGCAAAGGTGGATACAATAGAAAAGCTGGTTCTTGAAGTTGGCATGAACAAAGGTATGGCTCTCTAAATGGAAGACCGCTCAACTTGCAGACCAATATAAATGAGCTTTCCCCAACTAGACCAATCAATCTGACATGAAGGTTCACTGTTAGAAATTTGGAATTGGTTAGAAATATGGAATCGTAATAGAAATGTAAGTGTAACTTTATGTTATAAGGTCTTTCAAAAACAAATCTAGCTTCAACATTTTGAGTAGGTATGTACCCTTATCGTTTCTAAAATGATTAAAAAAAAGATCAGAATAATGACAACAAATAGATAAGAAAAATAGATTAGAATAATGACAACAAATAGATTTAGATGCTTTCGTATATACTTGTGGCTTCATTCAATTTGCTTATAATGTATTTTGTATGAAACTGCCTAGATATACCCATACAACTTCACCAACTTCTCTTCTATAAACATACCCACAAAAAAAAAATGAACCCTTAAATGCACACCAACAAATTGGACAAAATCCTAAGAGGAAAAATCCTAGCAAGGGTTAGGAGTATATGCATAGGCAAAATATATATAGTTAACTACACGCAAACAAATCTCTAAAGGGTTGGGAGCCCATGATCCAACATAGTCGATTTGCTTTATGCTATTGAAATTGATCATATACCAATTATCAATAGTACCACATGTCGTCCAGTCTTAGCATGCTTGTGACCACATCTTGGTTAGAACCATCTTCAACCACCATCCATCTTCAACTAGAAAGCAAATACTCTGCCACTATATCGCTTACCTGATGTCATTACACTACTCAATGGTTCCTAGTGAGCGGATATTCCCAAAGTAGAAAAAATGTGTTCATCCTGGTGAACCCCAAAAATAAAAGAGCTTCATAAGTAAAAATATAGCAGGAATAAAGAAAAAGTCATAAAAAGCTTATCTTGAAACCTAAAGTATACCAACAACATAGAACACAACTAGAAGGCTTCATAACAATGGAAAACTCACATATATTTGAAATTAATGAAAGCTTAAAGAGATTGATAGGAGCATTAATTTCAAATACAAATGATTTTATTCTAGGACTCTCTCTCTATATAGTGCCAAAAAACCCCAAAATTGAAGAAAAACAGGAAGAAAATATTTTAGAAAAACAATTGAAGGTTATGAGCACTACATCTAATTCTTGTTACCCATTAATTTAATGAATTGATTTGAATTTAATTACTAACCCATATTGCATGCATCCTCGATTCAAGCATATCTTCCACCATCGTCATTGGCTTCATGTAAACTTCACACCCCTGAGCAGAAGACCAAGGGATGCAAGACACAACTTCCATGATTCAAATTCAAATTATGTTCAAATATCTACCTTCTCATAATGTACCTGGAAAGAAAACCAAGAATCAAACCCTAATAACCCATTCTGCCAAAATTCATGGCCATAATAACAATGCACATCAAAAAATCCAACATACCCAAAAACAAAAAATTAAGGCATTGGCTTTGCCCCATTAAAAAACCACAAAATCCTGGCCTTATAAACCCAGACTCAAATCAAAACTGCCAAGAAAATCCCATTGAAACCCCACCGCCCAACACGATAGAAAAATATAATAGTTCGAACAAATCTAATGCCACAACATCGAACAAAAGCTAAACAAGAGGGACTCAGTGATTCAAAGCACTAACTGTTGACTACCAATTTAGAGCATGTCAACCAAGCTCCACCCTTCTATCACACACAATAAAGACGCGACTTGAAGAACTGAACCATCTCTTTGACATAGTTCATTAGCATCCTTTATCCATCCACAACTTAAGCGGTTTTAAATCGGTCCACAACTTAAGTTGTAGGGGCCTTGATGTAATATCCCTCCCTTGAGGCTAGTAGAAATTTGTTGAGTACTGCTAAGATATGGATAATTTTATGATTCAAGACTTTCGTTAAACACTTCAATGTAATGCCTTGTTATCCTTGGAATTACCTCTTTTGACTGTTGGACTGTTTACTCTATTTGATGTTATGTCCTATGCACTTCTTTGGTTTGCGAATTTCGTCAAATAGTTTGTTATCATGCACAAGACCCCCTACTAAACCCCTTTAGTTGACTATTGTAGTATTTTGATGTATTTTTTCTTAATGGATTTTGTCAAACGCTTGGTGGACATACTCAAACCCCACTGTATAAACCTTCTTATTGCTGTTGTTGAATTAATGTGTTTGCTGGGTTATGTTTTTAATGGTTTTTCAAGGGGAAAATGATGATTTTGATGCCAACTAAAATATGTAAAAATCATACAATTTAGAACAACAACATTGCATTTAACTAGAGCTCAAACAAACCATTATAACAACAAAGATATATTACTAATTGCCCAACTTTATTATGGAACCAATATGAACCTTTACATAGTAATGCAACTCATAGTTTGTTTGAAATATACTTGCAGTGAGAATTATATATATATATATATATATATATATATATATATATATATATATAGTATTATTATTATTCTCACTGCATCTACCTCTCCCATGCTGTCAACCAAGTAAGAAACGACCTCTACAGGCCCCAAGACCCCCATCCAAGGTAAAACGACTCTCTCCACTGAAAATCTTGGTCTACAATCTGAAGTTCGACTTCCTCAAATGATTCATAGCCTCCACTCAAGAATTATGGCTCACCTACAACTGTAATCGGCCCAACAAAGGTAGATATCCCCCCCTCTTGAAATACTCGGCCTCTAATAAGGTAAATCGACCCCCCTCTTACAACCAAACTCTGCTCCACTAAGGTAACACAACCTACCAAAGAATAGGATTCCCAATCAGCAATAAACTCAGTCCAAAAGAGAGAACTTGACCTTTCAACTAGTAGAATGCGTCCCAACACCAAGAACACTCAACTAGCAAGGGATTTGGCCCTCCAAAAAACAAATAATTCACCCAAAAAGGAAGGGAACTCGACCACACAAGGATAACTTGGCTCCTACTCAACAAAACTTGGCCTTCAAAGAATATCTTAGCCCACACAAGAGCAATTGTGTCTTCAAACTCCAAACTGTTGCAAAATGATGGATCTCTTCCTCACAATAGAAACAAGTGGAAGATCTGAGTGATCTTCCCACCAAATGGCTAGGGTGGATCTCTCACCACCGAAACCTAATTAGCTAGGGTGGAATATATCACCACGGAAACCTGATTGGCTAGGGTGGAATATTTCACCACCGAAACCAATCCAAACCAGAGTTTACTCCAAACCTCCAAAGGCTCCAAGAGCTCTCCAAATCAAATCAAAATAATCATCAACATAATGAGAGAATGAGCTCTCATTGTACTTTTATACCCCTTTTCCTCGTTTCCCTTCAAATGACTTTTTAATTTAGCTTTCGTAAAATCACTTTATTAATTTATTAACCTTTTTACTCCCAAAAAGTGATTTATTTGACTTTAAAGCATTTTTGGGCACTGAAAGTCATTTTTTATCATCTCAATATTTAGAGCTCTTCATCCTAGTTCCAACGATCTATTACACCAAGGTACCCCTCTTCGATAATTTATTAAAATGACAACCTTAGTGCAACCCATTAAATAATGCTCATTAATACTCCCAAATTACAAGAACGATCAAAATGCGTCAGAATCAAAATCTGACTGCGTAGGTGTGATCCTGATGATAAAAGATGATAAGTATACCTCTGAAAGCATCATTTAGCTCCTCTAAACCTCCTAAGTTCGCTAGTAACATCAATTCACCCCTCTGATCAAACTGACATAGGCCCATAAAGACATCTCCAATTGTAGAGCAAAGAAACCAAAAAATGGGGACATTACACTTTATGTGGATTTGCATTGCATAGATCATAATCATAATGCCAATCCTACAACATTATAATCAATAATATATACACCACAAACTATATATAATATATAATGATACATTGTTCAATATGCAACATATTTTATATATATTTATTTAGTATATCATTGCCAATGCATATTACACCCAGAAAGACCATCTATACACTTATATCAACCTGCCATGTAGCTCCTGTAAATGTGTTGATGGAAAAATCCCAACATTATTAGTTGTCAACACTTTGTAGTTAGTGCAACTGCATTGGATAGTTCTAAAGTAGGTTTCATTTTAGAATTAGAAACACTTGGCTTCGCGTAGCTTTATGGAGGACATACTTCTCAACCAGAGTTGTCAGCTAGGGTTTTCACCCTTTGCATGGCGAGTATATTGCATGTTGAACGCTTTCCTACAACCACATCCACATGCATACTCTTCAACTTGACGAAGGAATCATATAACTCGTTTAATTATGAGCTAAAGAAGCAACCAGAAAGAACCACACACATACATTAGGCATCACCAAAGGTAGGTATGTTGAGGAAGGGTCAATCTATATGAACAAATAAGCAAGGTGTTATGTTATAGTTGCCACTGCCACGAATTGTACTTTGTTTCCCCATTAAAATCTATGTATGCTTTTGATCCTTCCATTTTAAGAAATATATCTTGTAAGCATAAGTTTTCATGGTTTTCTTATCTTTGGGATTCTTTATGTGTGCCTTGAAGTGCACTAATATATTTTATGGTTTATAGTAGTCTAATTTTGATGAGGAGGGAGAGAGTGTGTTTCTTGGTTTATGGTTTATAGAAGTCTTGTTTTGATGAGGAGGGAGAGAATGTGTTGCTTGGTTTATGGTTTATAGAAGTTTTGTTTTGATGAGGAGGGAGAGAGTGTGTTGCCTCATTTATAACAGTCTCATTTTAATTAGGAGGGAGAGAGTGTGTTTCCTCATTTATAACTGTCTGATTTTGATGAGGGAGAGAGTGTGTTTCCTAGTCAAAGAAGCCATCATAGTTGTATCTTGGTTCAAAATTATATAAGAATTGAGCTTATGAGAATCATGTTACCTTTACTCTATCTTGTACATAATGTTTCTCTTCTTGTGTTATGATCCATTCGCAAGAACGACCAATGTTTGAACCTCATACCGATTTTATCTGTATCTATCATTATATGACATCCCTATCTTATCATTCAAGAGAGTCAGGAATGAATCCTTTCCCAACATTAATACTAAGCCCCACACTAGCATTAAGACTATACCATGTGTGGCATAGTCTTGGTTATGTTCCCTCTTCTCTATAAACATAACTGCCACATACTGTAGAAAGGCCTCATCACGTTCCTTTTTCTTTAGAACATAATCCTTTTTCCCACAAGTATGGGTAAGACTATAACTGAATGAAATCTATGACAGTGCAACCACTTTAGACAGAGACCCTCTCTAGTTGAACATATCCTAAAATTGTTTCTCTAACTGCCTTTTCATACTCTTTAGTCACTAGAGTGACCATTTCACTTGAGTTTGGGAGTAGCCTCAACACTCGATGAACGTTTGGTTTTTACCAAGAATAGCTCGTTAGGGCCATCTCTGTAACTCCAAGAAAAATGTAATACATCCATTATAACCAAAACTCATCTTCTATGCACAATTCACAATGATAGTCCAAATGTCATGAGGTATTGGGCACTTGGGATGAAAACCACATAGTGATTATACAACATGTATATATTAGACACTTGGGAGGGAAACCACATACTCATCATGCAACGTGTATATATTGGACAATTGGGACGGCAACCAAATACTCATCATGCAACACCTATTTTAATTGGTGTATCCTTTGGCTACCCTTAATATGTGAAGAAGATGCTTGTAAACTCTAACTCCGCACAACTATTTGTATTTCACGTATCAACATAATATAGTAATCTAATTATCTAATAGTTGGCTACATACATGCATAGTCACGATAGTCGACATTATAGCATTGGAGAGCACAATTATTAAATGTTATAAGCAATTTGCTTGAATTTCCGATTTCTAAATTCTAATTTAGGACCTTTGCTTGCATTAGCCCGCAACACCTCAAGGAGTGGCTGCATTCTTCCCATTTACAAAATGTTGTTTTATTGATATGCGACTTTCCCTCATTCTCCAAGCTTCAATTTTTTTGTTCAAATTTATAAATATCTTCACACCTTTGTGTTAATCTTATAAGCATATCTCAATACAAGATAACATAACGATAAGTTTAAGTAATCCATCGATCGTCGTAACACTGAATGACACTCAGAGCAGACCGACCTCCATCGGGATACAAACAGTTTTGAAATTTCTTACCATTCATAAAATGATTTGGATTGGCATTCTTTTAAAAAGAATATTAGTCGCTTGGAATATTTTAAAGCAACATCAATAAATATAATACTCACTAATCATATTCACATCATTAATAGTATTCACACATCGTTTTCAATTTTTTTATTATGCATAATAGTTATATTAATATGCTTTGTAGAAAAATCATCATAAATATACTCAATATACATTTATCAATATACACTATATGCTTGTGTATGTCCAGAAATACCCGATTCCAAGTGAATATATATTGAGTGGAAAAATAATTATAAATATACCAAATATACATTTATCAATATATACTTGTGTATGTCCAGGATTACCCGATTCCAAGTGAATATATACACAAGGCAATATGCAAAGCATATCCTGCCACATTTGGAAGAGTAATAAATAGTGGTTACGATCTTCCACAACAACTTGGACAACTTGGACAACTTGGATTGGAATCAAAATTCCAAATGCTAAACACTCTTCATATGTGATAGTCCATAAGGATCACAAAACTGAACATACATGAGCTCCTAATATAAGATGATTGAGAATGAAAATAATAAATGTGTTGAAATATTGGTTGTCATTGATGTCAACCCTTGAAGAAGTCAGGAAGCCCCAAATTTATGGTTATGGAATCCATAATTGATCGATGAAAAGGACATGAAGGATAGTGTAAATACCTATAAGTCATTCATGGATGGATAGTACATGTCATGCTGTTTCTGATGATATGTGGTATGCCACATGGTTCCTCACCGTTGAGGAATTATGGCCTTGTAAAGTTGGAGGACCCCGAAGAATGATCTAGAAGCCCCTAAAAGGTCAACAAGAAGTTACATGTCATTTATTAAGGATAAAGTAGTTGCAACAATAATTTAATTAAGGGTAAAGTGGTTGCAACAAGAGAGTGTGGGTTAGCCCTAAAATAAGGAAAAAGGGGTAAAATAGTTACAAGCTAACCCCTAAAGGAAGTCACTTGGAAAGTATAAATAAGACTTCAAGAGACTCTTATTAACACCTAATTGAGAACATTGAATATCTATGTTGTAAAGTGTTATGGGCATGTACTATTGACAAATATGACATAATGAGTCTGAGGCAATGAAGTTCAGTGAAGAGATAAGTTGCAGGAGCCGAAGGGACGGAGTTGAGCTTACCGTTATAGGGTTTTCCTGAGTTTATCCGTGAGTTGCAGTAAAGGAAGAGTGCAGACATATGCAAGTTGCAGACTAAAAAAAGCACGAACATCCACAGGGTTTAGTGAAGTAAAATGCGGATGCAAAGAGAAGCAAAGTAATCCATGAGTTGCATAGGTAATAGGGCACAAACATCCACAAGCCACAGTGGGACAAAGCGTGAACATCCGCAAGTTTACATAGCACAGGGCACATATATGTTGAGAAAATTGAAGTTCAGAAGATCAAATCCATCAGGTCAGCTAAAGTTTGAGATGTATGATTTAGTGTGTATGTTAGGGTTTATATTCTGCAGTAGTCCAACATAGAAATGTCTTAGTAGCTCATGAGTATTTGATTTGAAAGACATTGTTGTGGATCTTGGTATGAGGGTTTGAGGCATAAGGGTTTGAGTGGTAACAATTGATGAAGCATAATAATAGTGACATGTTATGGCCGTGATGACAAAACAATAACAGGTTGATTGATTTAGTGGTAGGGAGAGGTTGTCTACATTTATATTTCTGGGTGGTTAGACATGGAAAGGAAAGGGGGTTGTAGCCTCCTTCCGGTTGGTGTCGAAGAATCAGGGAGTTGGAGCTTCCTTCCGGTTGGATCCTAAGAACTAGGAGGTTGTAGCCTCCTTCTAGTTGTAGCTGAAAAAATAAGGAAGTTGGTTCTTCATATGAATGTATTTCTTCTGACATATAAGAAAAACATTCTGTGGTTTTCTCCTGCATTGGGTTTCCACGTAAAATTCTGGTGTACTATGTATTTGTGAATGCTTATTGTTCATGATTGATTTATATTGCTGATGATACATTAAATGATAATGTTAAACTGTTGAATACTACTCATAAATTTAAAGAATACACATTATGATTAAAAGTGGTAATAAAGTGCTCATATTGATTCACCCCTGCCCTCTTAGTATTCCAACATTTGGTGTTAGAGCAAGTCCTTCAAGAAATAGTTTAACCATTGGAAGGAGATCATGGAATATGCTAAGATTGGAGCACCATGGTTTTTGGTCAGAACTATGCCTTTTGGAGTAAAAGGATGCAAACCTTTTTACAGGTACATGGATTTGATGTTTGGTAGTCAGTAGTAGACGAATATGCAACACCAACCACTCCCCCAATTGACAAATATGGAAATATACTGAGCAAAAAAAATCTCAAAGGATAAAGGCACCATTCTGAGAAGTGTGGATGATTCAATATTTGTCAAAGTTATGCATTGCAAGACCACAAAGGATCTTTGGGATAAACTTCAAAATATTTACGAAGGAGATACCAAATTCAAGTGAGCTAAGCTTCAAATCCTTAGAGCCAAGTTTGAGCAACTAAAGATGAAGACATTGTAGCCTACTTTCCGTGAGTTGACGAAACCGTGAACACTATTAAAGGAATGGGAGAAGAAGTTGATGATTCAGTGGTCGTTTAAAAATTTCTAAGAGCTCTACCTATGAGATTTGATCCTAAGATATTAACTCTAGAAGAACAGATAGATCTTGGCTATTTGAGCATGGAAAAGCTACATAGAATATTCACATCTTATGAAATGAGGATAGAACAAGAGAACCCGGTCACGAAGGAAGCAATGTTCAAAGCATCCAAGAAGACGAAGAAACAAAACAAGAAAAAGCCAAAACTAGATTGTAGCTACAACGATGATTCAGAGGAAGATGGAGAAGTGGAAAACTTCGTAAGGAAATTAAAAAGAGGAACCAACAAATAAAAAAGTATCTTTCCATTGAAATTATTTAATTGTGACGGTATTGGTCATTTTTCTTCTAAATGTCSATATCCTAAGAATAAAGGTAGCGATGAAGAAGAAGATCCTAAGAGGAAAAAGAAAAATCAAAAGAGAGACAAGAKAAAGAACAAAAATAAATTCTGCAAGAAAAGTTTCTACTCAAAGGAAGACAACTCTTCATTAGATGAGGATGATGATAGTGACAATGATTCTGAAAGAGTACTCTTCATGGAAATAGAAGGTGATGAAGAAGATTCCGAAGATTMTGAAGAAGAAGGTGAAGTGGATCTCAGAGTAGAATTAATCAGTGCCTTAGAAGAACTAGGGAAATAAAGAAAGAAAATCAAGTCACTCAAGGCAGAGTTAAAGAAGAAAAAAGGATATCAAAATTCCAACTCAGAAGAAATCGATCAGACAATCACGAAGTTAAATATCCAGGTAGAAGAAGACAAAAGGATTGAAGAAACAATCAGAAAACAGTTAGAAGATAAAGATAAGATGATTGAAAGCTTGGAAGAAGAAATAGTTACCCTAAGAAAATATCTTCATAAGAAATATATGCAACAAAATAACACCAAAATATTGGATGAGATCATCGGCAGTCAAAGGCCATACTATGACAGGTCTGGGATAGGATACAACCATATGCAGACTGAAAAAGACTCAAGCTCCAAGACAACAGAGTAGGAAGCAGAACAAAGCACCTATGCAGAAATAGTTAGAGGTACTCAAGAAGAAAATCACAGAGGAATTGGACCAACAAGAAGATTTAGAACATAGAACCATCAATCAACAACATCTCAAGAAGAAGAAATCTTTAGAAGAGAAACACCATTCAAAAGACCCTCTACATCCAAGTATGAAACTATGTTTCTTGGTTTATGCTATTCTTGTAACAATTTTGGTCATAAACCTGCAAACTGTAGAGACTATTCCAAGAACAGAAGCAACTATGAAGGTTATTCAAACAACAATTATCCTAGAAAGTCACATGAAACACAAAACATAAATCACAACAATTTTGGTTCACTAAGTAATGAAATAGAATGCTACACGTGCAAAATTTTTGGACACATGGCCAAAGATTGCAGACTGACTGTTCCTCCAAAGGAACCAAAGAAAAATAGCGACAATCATAAACATGAACCAAAAAGGATATGGAGAATAAAGCAAGATCAATTCAACACTGAAGAATTCTTGCTTGCTCTACAAGCACAACACACAAAAAGTGGGTGGTATGTTAACAATGATTGTTCGAAGCATATGACATGTGACAAGAACATGTTTATGACCCCGAAGAAAGAACGCGATGGATCCGTTTCATTTGGAAATGATAACTCAACCATAATAATAGGTAGAGGCACAATAAATATTGGAAGCAAAAATGGCAAGGAAAAAAATGTTCTACTGGTCGAAGATATGAAGCACAATCTTCTAAGTGTCAGTCAAATGTGTGATCAAGGACACAAACTTTTGTTTGACTAAAAAAAATGTGAAATAAGAAAAGAAGGATCATGCAAATTGGTGGCTACAGCTAAAAGAACCTCAAACAACATATACGTTCTGAATGAGATTGGAAAGGAAAATTGTTTTTTAGGAAAGGAAAATGAAAGTTGGCTTTGGCAAAGAAGGATGGGTCACATAAAATTTGATAACCTTGTAAAATTAGCAGAAATAAAGTAGTGAAAGAAATTCTTGAGATCTCAAAGCCAACAAATACTCTATGTAAGCCTTGCCTACATGGAAAACAAGCCAGGACCAAGTTGAAATCAAAAGAGTACTCCACGACAAAACCATTGGATATTGTACACACTGATCTATGTGGGCTTACAAGAACAAAGGGATTAAATGGTGAACAATACTTTATGCTACTAGTTGATGACTGCAGTTTTCTTTCTCAGGAAGAAGTGAGAGACATTCGAACACTTCAAGATATACAAAGAGATGGTTGAGACCGAGATGGATTTGAAAATCAAGTGTTTGAGATCAGACAATGGAGGAGAGTTCACATCAAAGGAATTCATGGATTTTTGTGGTGAACATGGAATAAAGAGACAGTTCTTGATAGCTAGGACACCTCAACAAAATGGAGTGGTCGAAAGGAAGAACAAAGCAGTACAGGAAATGGACATAACCATGTTGAAAGATTCCAAGTTGAGTGACATATTTTGGGCACAAGCAGTTCATACAACAGTTCACATCCTAAAGAGAGGAATCCTCATAAGTAACAATGACAAGACTCCCTATGAGTTATGGAAAGGAAGACCGACAAATATGAAGCATTTCAGAGTATTTGGAAGCAAATTTTATATCAAAAGAGAAGATGGTAGGCTTGGAAAATTTGACTCCCGAGTTGACAAAAGCATACTAGTTGGGTATTCAAGCAAAAGTAAAGCACATGAATGTTTCAGTACAAGACTCAACAAAATCATGGAAAGCATCAATGTATCAATTGATGAGACAAATGTACAGAAGGACAAAGAAGGAAGCAAAGACTTAGTAGAACAAGATGACGAGGAAGATCTCAAAGAAGAAGAAGTAGAAGAAGAAGCAGAAGATAAAGAGCAGCCAAAAGAAAAACAAGAGGAAGATGGGAAACATATACCTTCTAAGACACCTAGTTGACGAGTACAGAAAAATCATCCACCAGAACATATTATTGGGAATAAAGATGCAGGAGTTGAAACCCGAAGAAGAATAATTTCACCAGAACAACAACACATAGCATTGTTATCTACAGTTGAACCAAGAATTTTTGAAGAGACTAGCAAGGATGAACACTTGATCAAGGCTATGGATGAATAATTGGATTAGATAGAGAAGAATGACATATGGGAACTGGTTCCTAGACCAAAATACAAGAACGTGATTAGAACAAAATGGGTATTTTAGAACAAGTTGAATGAGAATGGACAAGTAACCATAAATAAAGCAAGGCTAGTATGCAAAGGATATGCCTAGGTTGAGGGAATATACTTTAAAGAAATTTTTTCCCCAGTTGTCGGAATGGAAGTAATTAGATTAATATTAGCTTATGCATGTTTGAAGAAGATCAATATATATCAGATGGATGTGAAATCATCCTTCCTAAATGAAGAGTTGGAATAAGAAGTTTACATCGAGAAACCAGAAGGATTTCAACTGTCAGAAAGGGAAGATTATGTTTGTAGGTTGAAGAAAGCACTATATGGTCTTAAGAAAGCCCCCAGAGCATGGTACTCAAGGCTAGACATGTATTTACAACAGTAAGGGTTCATGAAAGGCAATGCAAACAAAATCTCTACATAAAGGTAGATCGTGATAGCATATTAATAATTGAAGTTTATGTTGATGACATTATTTTTGAAAGCGATGATGATAGGACGAGTCAGAAGTTTTCTAAAGACATGCATAATGAGTTTGAAATGTCTTTTCTTGGTGAGTTGACTTTCTTTTTGGGAATTCAAATATATTAGCTTGATACAGGTATATTTATTTCACAGACCAAGTATATCAAAGAAATGATGAAAAGGTTTGGAATGGAAAATTGTAAGCCTGTAAGTATTCCTATGAAAACAAGTTGCAAGTTGAGCAAAGAAGATGAATCCAAGGATACAGATCATGGACTCTACATACCAATGATTGGAAACTTACTCTATGTGACATGATCAAGACCATATGTGATGTAAGCAGTTGGACAGGTAGCAAGATTTCAAGCAACACCAAAGGAAACACATGTCATTGAAGTAAAGAGAATATTCAGATAAGTAAAGCACCATAAGACTATGGGTTATGGTATCCAAAAGGAAATGAACTATATCTAGTTGCTTATACAGATGCAAATTGGGATGGAAGCATTGATGATAGAAGAAGTACAAGTGGAATTTTTTTTTATTTGGGTGAGTGTCTGGTATCCTGGTTAACCAAGAAGCAGTCATCAATATCATTGTTTACAACAAAAGCATAATACATTGCTGCAACAATGTGTTGTACTCAGGTCCTCTGGATGAAACAAAATTTGCAGGATATACAAGTGGACTATGATGATTCCATTTCAATACTTTTTTATAACACTAGTGCTCTTAATATCTCAAAGAATCCAGTGATGCATTCCAAGACAAAACACATTCCGATCAAGTATAACTTTCTATGAGAACAGGTTGTAGAGAAGAACATCAAGCTAGAGTACATTGGGACAAAGGAGCATATTGCAGATATCTTCACCAAACCTCTTCAAAGGGAGAATTTTGAGTATCTTCGATAGAGACTTGGAGTAGTTTTTGCCCTACAATGAACTTCACAACATCAACAGGACGAGGGGAGAGAAGAGTAAATATGAAAAGTCATGAAGACTCAGAGTCAATAATTATTTGAATGCTTTTCATATATGTCAATGTTTCACACGAGGAAACACCATGAATAGAAAATGTCAGCATAATGATCTGAAGCTTGCAGACAGGGGGAGCAACCCCAACAAGAGTGTAGATAGGGGAGCAAACCCAAGAAGAGTGTATACAGGGGGAGCAACCCCAAGAAGAGTGCAGACATGGGGAGCAACCCCAAGGCGAGTTCAGACAAGGGGAACAACCCCATGAAAAGTTACCCTTTTTCATTGATGTCAAAGGGGGAGAGAATGAACATATGTAGGGTAACATAGATAAATATCAGAAGTATAAAAACAAAGGGAGTGATGGTCACAAGGGGAGCATAAGCATGTTCATATGCGTTTCCATGCCATCAATATCGAGGTGTTGCATTAGAGTGTTGCCATAAATTCCAAAGGGGGAGATTGTTGAAAGATTGATTGTCGTTGATGTCAAACTTTGAAGAAGTCAGGAAGCCCCGAAGGTATGGTTATGGAACCCACAATTGAACGAGAAAAAAAGGACATGAAGGACAGTGTAAATACATGCAACTTATTCATGGATGGACAATACATGTCATACCATTTCTGATGATATGTGGTACACCACGTGGTTCCTCATGGTTGAGGAATTATGGCCTTTTAAAGTTGGAGGACCCCGAAGAATGATCTAGAAGCCCCTAGAAAGTCAACAAGAAGTTACATGTCATTTATTAAGGGTAAAGTAGTTGAAACAAGAATTTAATTAAGGGCAAAGTGGTTGCAACAAAAGAGTGTGGGTTAGCCCTAAAATAAGGAAAAGGGGTAAAATAATTACAAGCTAGCCCCTAAAGGAAGTCACTTGGAAAGTATAAATAAGAATTCAAGAGAATATTATTAACACCTAATTGAGCACATTGAATATCTGTGTTGTAAAGTGTTATGGGCAGGTACTATTGAAAAATATGACACAGTGAGTCTGAGGCAACGAATTTTAGTGAAGAGAGAAGTTCTAGGAGCAGAAGGGACGAAGTTGATTTTATTGTTCTAGGGTTTTCCTGGGTTTATCCACAAGTTGCAGTAACAAAATAGCATGGACATCTGTGAGTTGCAGACTCAGAAAAGAGAAGACATCCGCAAGGTTCAGTGAAGGAAAACACAGATACACAAATAAGCAAAGTAATCTGCGAGTTGCAGAGGTAGTTGAGCGCGGACATCTGCGAGCCACAGTGGGACAAAGCGTGAACATTCACGAATTTACAGAGCACATGGCACATATTTGTTGAGAAAAATATATTTCAGAAGATCAAATCCATCAAGTCAGCTAAAGTTTGAGAGCTATGATTTAGTGTGTATGTTAGGGTTTATATTCTGCAGTAGTCCATCACATAAATGTCTTAGTATCTCATGAGTATTTTATTTGAAAGAAATTCTTGTGGATGTTGGTACGAGGGTTTGAGACATAAGGGTTTGAGTGGTAATAGTTGATGAAGCATAACAACAATGAAAAGTTCAGGCAATGACAATGATAGATCAATAACATGTTGATTGATTCAATGGCAGTGACAGATTGTCTACATTTATATTTTTGGGTGGTTGGAGGGGGCAAGGAAAGGGGGTTGTAGCCTCCTTCTTATTGGTGCTGGAGAATCAGGGAGTTGGAGCTTCCTTCAGTTTGGAGCCCCCTTCCAGTTGTAGCTGGAAAAATAAGGAAGTTGGTTCTTCTTATGGATATATTTCCTTTGACATATAAGAAAAACATTCTGTGGTTTTCTCTTGCATTGGGTTTCCATGTAAAATTTTGGTGTACTATGTATTTGTGATTGCTTATTGTTCATGATTGATTTATACCCCTAATGATACATTAAATGCTAATGTTAAACTATTGAATACTTCTCATAAAGTTAAATAATACACATTGTGATTAAAAGTGGTAATAAAGTGGTCATATTGATTCACCCTCCCCTCTCAGTATTCCAACAAAATGAATTATTTTCCCATTACACTTCTCACAGTTAGGATAAAGAAGATATACAATACTATCTTGTTGATTCATTCTTGAAGCATTGATATCAGTGATCTGATACTTCCCCTTATGGAAAAGTATGGAGCTGAATCCTTTTTACATAATATCTTTTCCTTTCTTTTTCACATAATTGATGATAAACACTTTCCTCACCATTTACAAGGAGATCAATACATATGAATCTGAGCAAATTCCCAAGAAAAAGCCTAATTAAATACAACTTGCAAATTGTGAAACATGCGTTATCTATAGACAACCTATAATACAACATGGTTTCATCAACAATATATGCTTTAGGAACTGGAATAACTTCTGATATCAACAAATTCTGAAAGATGTTTACAACTAAAATCAATTTTCTTTTCAGGTTACGCCCATTAATTATCTGCATAAATGGAATGAGAGGAAACAATGAGTGCAACTCCAATTCCACATCCATCATTGGGTAGATGAATGAAAACATGCTTTTATGTTTTCTCTCCAAGGAGTTCCACAATATCCAACTGCAACTAGTTTCTAAATTTAGGATAGTGCTCATAAAGACCACCATATATGGCAATACCTATCCTCTTCATTTTGCTTGTTGTGTCACCCTTTACTGTGCCACATACTAGGCTTGAAGCTCCATCTATACCAATATTCTTATGTATTCCCACAATTCCACCTGCTACCGACTGAGCTACTCTTTTCATTACTAAATCACAGACTTCCATAATCGACCTTCATACTTTAAAAGGGACATTTGAAATATGCAATATCCTTTTCTATATTAATTCTACATAAACTGCTAAAATATCATTCAAAGAATGATTCATATGACGGTTACTATTGAAAGAAACATGGATTTTGCCCCTAAAACATCTTTCATAACTCTACCTACTTCTCTCAAATCCACAGATTCATCTTGATGCATGGTTGAGACATATGGAGTCCTGCAATAGACAACAATGTTTTGTAATTTATGGAGAGTTGCAAGAATATAATAAGCATGAACTGCTTAACATATATAGGGAGACGCTGAAAGATGAAGTCTCCAACCGTTTGTTAACAATCGTAGCAACTTCAAATATATATATAGCAATCATAGTTATCTGTAAAATCTTTTCCAAGGATTTCTAAATCTTGATTCAACAAACTAATACAATAAGTTATGTCAGACACAATTCATTTCTTACATGTTTGGGATAAAAATGTTGTTACAATAGAGTGTCATAATCACTCTCTTATTCACACATGACATAATCATATTTGATGGTATGAGATACAACTTTTGATGTAGAAGCTTTAAATTAGAACAAAAGGTGGAGAAACATGGCAACTAAGCCACAACATGTTTAGAGAAAGAAAAAACATTGACTATCGTAATGACACTATATTTTGTTGCACATGCTATTCCTAAAATAGGAAGATACCCAATGAGCATGAATTCTTGCTTAGCAAATGCATGATACTGATTATTAATAGACCCAGACGAAGCGAACTTACCCTGTGGAATGTAATCGACATATGAAGGTAACCTGGGGTGCTTATACTTTAAAACCACATTTAAATGGCGTAAACTTAATTTTCCATTATCTAGGAACAATCTTGTGCAATACGAGTTGTGTGTATTGACTCGTTAGTGAAGACTTAAATCAAATCGTGGCATTAAAAAATTTAGTGTGCCAATGCAAATACCATTATCCCCATCCCACTACACTACCTTTAATAGTAACGACCGTTGCAATGTGACTAGTGGGCATCCTACACCATGAAAGAACCATCATAAGTATATTTTAGAGTGGCATCATCCTTCTTCAACAATCCATCGCTACTATTTCATAAACATAAAGTTGTCATTACTTTGAATATCAAGCAATAGTTTTAGAATGAGGAGCCGATGCAATATGACGAAGGAGAGGAATAAAATGATGAAGAGAGTTTGTATAAAGAGCGAGATTTAACTATAACCATTAGACCAAAGAACAATTGATGGTATATAATTTGTATGCGTCGGGTATGTCAACATGGTTTCCTGGACTGTGCTCAATTAAGGATTTTCACAGAATGGGTACATTGATAAGGTAATGAGATTTTTTTTGAACATGCCATAACACCACTTCATCCCCTAGACTACCATCATTCCTAGATAAGTGGAGAATGGGCACTCTAAAGAGGCGCTGGATTTTTTTGGACAAACCTAGTAGGTAAGCATGAAACCAAATTCAAGGATGGAATCTACTATTGTTGATATCTAGTCGAAGAACCACTAGTATCATTCTTTAATGATTCTTCCTTATAGTAGTTAAATATTAGTATAATTAACACAATAAATAACATAATTATTGCATTATGGATCTCCATTTTTTTTAGTTGCATCTAGTTTTATTTTATCATCTGCATATACTATCAGTGTTAGGGGAAACAATATCCCTGAGGATTTCCCATTGTATCGTCTGTAGTGCAAGATCACACAACCCTAGTCTCATAGAGCATTTGTGGATCCATCCTAGACAGACATTATATTTTTGGATTTGATTAGTGGTAGTAATAAGGAGACTATAGTTCGATTTGGATTGATAAGCTATTAAGCAAATCTTTCCAATACTCAAACCACATGCTATTCGGGTGAAATTTAGTGAGCTTCCAAAGACATCAAGGACATTCTCACGACCACTCTGGGTGCAATACACATGACCCACTATAGGCCCGAGTCAACATAGGAAAGTATGAAAACCCTAGGTGAAGTACATTAGAAACAGAGACACACGAATATGGGAGATTTAACACCTATCTCCTCTAACCTCCATAGGTTGTGTCTTCTCTTGTTCTCCACCTTTTTTTTTTTTTTTTTTTTTCATATTAGTGGTAGGAAATGAATTATATTACACATATGCACATGCATGGTTGATTATTAATATGGATAATACCACGAGAATTAATACCTTAACTATAAAATCCCAAAGCTCAAGCCTATAAATTCTAGGACATATGTGATAAAATCCCAAAAATCATAACATAAGCCTAGTAATTTTGAGACATATACGATAGTAAACACATACAAAAGATAGGTCAACACAAACACATACATGGTATGAGAATAAGGACAACAATGATTTCTTACTTAACCTTGAAAAATAATAAAAATCTTTATCCATGAAAACTAAAAACATAGAACTAATAATTTGTCTGGCAACTTTCATAAGTACCTATGGCCCTTAAGTGCCAAAAGAAACCACAAGTCAACCCTAAGACTAGAACCTCAATTAGGCAGACCATACTACGTTCCCTAGGAGAAATACCAACTTTAAAGATTGGATTGATAACCAAGGTCAGAACCCAAACATAAATCAGGGTCAAGAGAGGGAGTTGGAGTAGAAACAAAGACATGACCATGACCTTTTTTCCAATGCTAATGAGAGAATAACACCCCTAGATATTATGAATGAGATTTAAAAATCTAAATTACAAGAGTTCATGGGCCAAGATGAGGGTTAGTTAGAAAAATCTTGGGTGATAGGTGTTAAGAGAGCACTTAGTGTCAAGACATACACTACTATGAAAAAGGCACAAATAACAATTAGTCTCCTTAAAGGGGAAGATCTATTGTGGCGGGTAAATGAAGAAACCAAGTTTCAAGTCACTCCCTTGCAAGTTACCTAGGAGATGTTCAAGGAAACATTTAGGACTTGGTACTTGTCATATGAATACAAACATCAACAGGTAGGTTCCTTCCATGTAAGATAGAATGACAAAACAATAGAATCTTATGAAGCAAAATTCTTCACATTAGTTCATCATGTGGACTATATGGAAGATGCTAAATAACAAGTTGGAATATTCCTTCATGATCTTGATCCTTTAGTTCAAGCCATAGTCGCCCTGTGGAAACTGACCATTATGGTAGCAACAACAGGTCTGTCCAGGTAGGCTAGAAAGATTATTGATATGAAAGGTCAATTGAAGAATTTTGAGCCCTTTAAAGAACCCTTCGAAGATAGGATCATCAAAGCTGGGGGACATAGGTATGGATTTCATGAAAGATAAAACAAAGTAGCTAGAGTTGCTATCTTAACATCAAGGGTACATTTGGGAGGGAAGATGGGTCAACCCTACTTAAGAGGAACATGTGGTAGAGGTCATGTATGTGGTGGTCGAGGTCAGCGTCAGATAGAAAGTCAAGGTCAAACAAGGTGTTGAGAATGTGGGGCTCCACATCATAGAAGGGAATGCCCAAAATATCAAGTTGGGCTCAAACAATGAGAGGGTAAAGAAAATTGGGAACAATCACATGCCTAACATTAGATTCATGCTACAATAAACCATCACTGGGATGAGGATCAATCCACAATGGTGGAGTTTGTTGGTATGATTAAAAAAATTCCTCTTTCTATGTTGATTGATTATGGTGCCATTAATAGTTTTATTTCTCTTTTTTCTCTACTTAGAGGTGGATTGGCAACTCATGACCAAAATGACTTTAGGAAAGTAGAAATAGCATCCGATGTTAAACAATCTGTCGGTCTACTAGCAAAAAGCTGCATCATCAAAATTGGGAGTTGTGTCACAAAAATGAATTTATATAGAAAAACTATAGGAATCTATGATTTAATCATAGGAATGGACTAGATTGAATTCCATCAAGCCCTAGTAGATTGCTACAAAAAGAAGGTTCTATGTCAAAATGATTAAGGAGTGATTTGTAAATGGTAGGCCTATGGATTGCTCATTTTCTTAACATGGATGTCTATAGAGATAAATAAAGCTTTCTTATCCTAATCACCAATAGACATACAAAATAATGGCTCTATTTCATATTTGGTTCACTACTTGGTTGCTTGCTTCAATAAATATACCAATGTTCAATGGAGGCTCTCCAAATATTTTCTCATGTTGCAAGTTCTCTCCACACATTGAATGGAAGATATGTGGAAACATTGTAGCTATACTCTAGCAATCAAATAAGTGAATAATGAGTGAAAACAATAATGTTGTAGTGTATGGTATTGGAACTAATTAAAATGTTGTGTACTCATACAAACTCACCACAAAATAATAAACACCTAGCAAGAAACAATTTCAAGATTGGCTATAGAGTGTGGTTAAACAATGAACCAACGATACCCTGAACCAATTCCAACACTCAAGCAATCATTCAAACCAATGAATAGAGCTAGGATTACAATGTAGCTTTATTATAGTTCTCACAGTTTACAATGAAAGAGTAGATTAAAACCAAAACTACATCAAGTATACACAACCATTAACACCATGAGACAACAAAGCTTCTTTTTACACAAGAAATCCAAATGGGAAAACCAAATTCTAGGGTATTTTTATTAAGTAGGAAATTGATTTAAAAAGGGTGAGATATACATATATTTAGTGTATTGTTATTCAATGGTAGGAAATTTGTAGATGTCTGTGGTTCAACAACAATCTTCACTTGTCTTGGGATAGAATCAATGTCATCTTCTCCTTAGTTATCAAGTAGAATGCTTCTTTGATCTCTCATCTTTGCTACTTCCCTTCTTCATTTCCTCCTCCTTGTTCCATTCCATTCTCTTCTTCATCACAAACTTCATTTTTAATGGGTTGATTTGGAAGGCCAACCATCATAATGGTTCATTTCAACTTCCAAGGAAATTTTAAACATTTTCTCAACTTTTCCAAAAAAATAATTAAATGATTACAAAGTTTACAAAGAGATTTTGACAAGGATCCAATTTGGATCACACCTCTCCATTTGTAGGCTTTTGGTCCCCAAAAGCTAGAAAATTTAGGATATGGAAACACATGGCCCTTATTTGTTTCTCCATATCCATAATTCCATCACCGATGAGGGTTGCTTGTTTCTTGCTTGTATGCCCTTGTTTTGTTGCTAGAGAAGTTATTCTCTCTCTACCTTTATGTGCTTTGATGAAGTATGCCTTGACACCCTTGACCAAGTGATAATTTGTTTTCTCTCTTGTAGAAAGTAGCATCCCTATCTCATATGCATGGGCTACCAAACATGACTTCACAAGTGTCCAATGGTGCTGTTAGCACATGATATGTACTGAAGAACATCATTAGTTTTGCTAATCATGTGATTTTTCCTTCTCTTAGGAGTCAATTATTTAAAATTTCATAATTTTGGGTCATAGGGTCAAGTTGCTTAAAAGTTTGAGTCATGTCTCATGTAAATAAACCAAGGTGATTGATTTTTATCTTGGGTCTAGAGTTGATCAAATACATGGTCAAGTCTTGATGTCATGAAAGTGGGTGTCATCATTTGCACAAAGGGAAGGTATGAGTCATTTATAGTAATGTAAAGGTCATCATCAAATGTTATAACCCATAAAAGTTTCCAAAGGGTCTTGGAGGATCATCCAACCACCAAATTTCTTGTCAAATTTGTCAAATCAAAGGCGTTGCTAGCTCTCCTAGAAGTTCGCAACACCTTCAAAAAAGAGACATGTGTCAAATCTTTGGTAATGATGTTTTCGAAAAAGGTATCTAACAGTTTTTTCTAGTCTTCAGTGCCTTTCCATCTTCATTCATCCTTCAAGGTTCGTTATTGCAAATATTTATCACCATTTGTGGAAGATGGCTGCAAACTGGTTCATCTCTACAAACTAATTTCATGTAGCAACTTTCTCTGATGTTTTCATCATAACTTTCGAATAACGATATGGGTTCTTCTACAATTTGGTGTGGAGAAGAAACATATTACCATTTCCTTTCTGACAAAAAATCATCCCAACCCAGTTTGTAGTTTGGGAGAAAAGTCAAAATTACCGTCTACAGGAAAGTTCGCAATGCATCTTGCATAGGCGCCAAGAACACTAACATTTTGACAAATCCGAGCTATGGGAGGGCTTCCTATTGTTAGGTAAGGTTAAAATGGTTTCCTAGGAGGTAGTAGGACATGAGGGAAAAGTGATGTATCACCAGATCAAGCAACATGACCTGTTTCAAAAGACATTTATCACACTAGACAAGATCCAAAAAAATAGGAATTTGTTATGTTTTTGTTGGAATCTTTTGTAACAGACTCCTAAATGGAGGAGGATCCTATGTAGCTCCTTGGTTTAGACCTCCTTAGACTAGAGAGATATCATTCACTATATATGAAGGGGATTTTGATAAGGAAAATGAGGGATGGATGATCCAGAGAGGAGAGAGCTAGAGGAGAAATTTTGTTGCTTTTTTTTTAAGCCTGAAGGCATTCGTGTTTTAATCATTTATATTATTGAATATCCATGAGAGTTGTGCTACCATATTGTTTTAACTAATTTTTTTTTGTTTCTTTACATCTTCTTGCTTGTATAAATTGTAGATTCATAGGATCAAAAACTACCCTTGATTAATAGATTCTTGAGTAGCAGAAGATCTGCTATAACTTGCCTATTAAATCACTGTTTTATTCAAGTACCTTGCATTCACTTTTTCAGAAAGGTTTACTATTTTGTAAATGATCCACTTTTGTTATCTTCTTAATTCCTCTACCCATCATTATATAAAACTTTTGTCTGTTATGCATCTTGATTTCCTTCACTGAACATGGTGTTTATGACTCCTTGCCCAATGGTATCTACCGATCTGCAGTTAGCTTGTTGCCCTCTTCCTTTCCCAGTCTTGTTGATCCACCTACTCAAACTGATTCAATCCTAAATAATCAAATGGGTACTGGGCTTGTCCTTAAAGTAGTATAAGGACAACTTTTACTGCTAAATTTTTTGGGATCGTTGCTGGCGACAAAGTTGAAGATATTCTCTGGGAGAATGACACCGATTAGATTCAGATTTGGATGGTGAACTGAAGTTGGACATATTCAGACTGCATATTTCACCTGACGACTCCACTCCATAAAGGAAATATCCAGTGACGACTCCACAATTTTAGAATATCGAAGGCATTTACTGCAAGATACCAGATATATAAAATATGCAGAACA
>ML785669.1:184881-202622 GCA_009831015.1 Picea engelmannii | reverse complement strand
GAAATATAATTAATATGAATTAATTAGTACCCAGAAGGGGAAGTCGGCCCCAGTAAGTCTGCCAGAACCACTATAAATACAGGGCATCAGTCTCTCATTTGACACATTCTCATAATTACAGAGAGCCAGTTGTGCACACTGCAATTGGCAGTTTTGTGCGCAAGTTTCTGGGGAAGGTGTTGCACCAGTTTCTGGGTGGGACTATCTGATCAGCGTTGATTTCTATTCTTGCTTGGTGCATTAGCCTTGCTTGGCTATTGATTGCTACCAATATTCTTCTTTGTCAAGGTCAAGGTGTTCGGAGGGTGGCTTCGTCCTATGGTTGGGTGACAAGGGTATTGTCAATGGTAAAACGAGCACAATCCTTAATATTCTAACAATAGCTTCCTTAAAAACATCTTCTAGGTCACTTGGCCCCACTTTCCTTATTTTAGGGTTAACCCACTTCTAATTTCTCCATTAAATTTATTATTGAAATAATTTATTTTGTATTCACTTTGAATTATAATACACTCATTACTTCACTTTATTATTTACCTTTTAAAATCTCTTAAACCACTTTAACTACTTTGACCTTTTGGGGCTTCTAGATGACATATGAGGGTCCTCCAACTTCATAAGGCCATAACTCTCAAACCGTGAGGAGTTATGTGACGTTCCAGATACCACCATAAATGGAATGACATGTACTATCCATATAGAATAGTATTATCTGAGAATATATCATAACTCATAACATTATCCATCAAACAAACTGGGTCCATTACCCAAACCTGGGGTCTCCAACTTCTCATGGACATAACTCTCTAACCATGAGGAGTTATGTGACGTTCCACATACCACCAGAAATGGAATGACAAGCAATATCCATCTCAGATATTTTACCTGACAAATTCATTGTCCTTTATCTCATTATTCCACAATTAAGCATGGGTTCTCTTACTCCGCAAAGCGTCTTCCTGTGAGAGCTTTCACCATAAGGGGACCACTTTGGAGTTCATCCATTTTTACTTCTTATCAACCATGACAAGAAAATAATGAGTCATCTTTACATCAAACAATATTGGGTCCATTACCCAAACCTTTGTGCGGCGAGGCTTTCTTCAAGGGTTGACATCAATGACAACCAACCTTAATCAACAACATTGGCATGGTGGTTCCTTTTTGAGGATATCTTGGGACCCAAGTATTTCAGTAGGGGACATTGAGGCAATTGACATGGAGGTGAGAGCCAATTTTTACGTCCATGAGATTGGTTCCCTATAAGAGAAGTTCCTAGATGGGTTGATAGATTTGGTGCAACATCGAGTGGACTTACGTGTGGGAAGTTTTCAGGAGGCCTTTGATGTTAGTACACTACTGAACCAGTTCTAGGATGCTTCACATATTACAGGGTGGTTTGGGATCTTGGTATCAATTTCAGTTTCAGTATGGATCAGTCGATGGATCATCAGGTCATAATGGCATTGCTTGAGGACAAACAATATTTGGGAAGGGAGGATTTTTCATGTCCCCATTTTTGGATTCCCTTGTTCGGAAGTGGAAATAACTTCCATGGCTTGTTAGTGAAGAAAAAGGGAGTCAGAAGGGGTTATTTAATGTCACCTAGATAGGAGATGTTATGTAGATTAATAAGTTACTTATATTATTAAAAGTGACTTTTAATTATAAAGTGGAAGGAAAAGGGGGATAAGGGTGATGTTTGATTTAGTCAAAAGGGGGATAAGGGTTACATGATTTGGTCAAAAAAGGGAAAGTTCTAGAAGGCATGGAGGAAGTATAAAAGGAGGGGTAGAGCCTCACTTTGACATTATGATTTGATCTCTCATTTTAGAAGTGCTCTTGGAGCCATTGTTTCATTAGGGTTTAGCAAAACCCTTCCACTATTGGTTTGGTTTCGGTGGTGCAATATCCACCCTAGCTAGACAAGAGGGGAATCCATCCAGGATTTCCATTGGAGCTTCATTTGGGAGTTTTCATTCAGTTGGAGGTTTTACCAGATTGTGCATGAGAATGGAAAATCTTTCAGAGGAGGTCGCACTCAGAAGTTGTAGGTACGATGAGGGTTTTTGAGAAACCGTGATAGAGAACGACCCCACGAGTTCATTATAGGGTGTCTCGCAAGGTCCTCGCTATTTGTCCCAGCCTTATCACACGAGGCCCTGCTAGATGCACAAACTTATCATGCGAGGCCCTCGGTAAGGAGTTCAATGATCGTAGCAGTCTATTATGGGTCAAATCCATAGGGCTGGATAATTATTTGTAGAGAGACGGTGTTGAAGCAGGTCAGATGAGGCTAGAAAGGCCTTGGAGCAGTTGACATCATTCCAGGTTTCTATTTGAGTTTTTTCTTATTAGTGGAAATTGAAGCTGCCTTACAACCATTAGACTTGTTTGTTTAGGAGTATTTTTCATCTGTTATTAAAACCATAAGAGATCTTTGTATTTGTTGTGATTTGGATTTCTACACCATAATAAGATTCCATGATTATTTTCTCTATTCCATGTGTAATGGGTGCATGTGATATATTTGACCATATTCCTATCTAGGTTACATATGAAAACTGTTTGTAAGGAATTTCCAACAAAGTGTTTGATAAAATCAAAGAAAGAAAAATAATAATTTTTGCAACAAACATATATTTTCTATCTATATTGGTTGGGGACATTACAGATTATAGATCCAACTATCCTTCTGATATGTATGTCCTTACAATAATAAAGGTAAAAATGTTGACCCTTGGTGTGCTACTAAGCACATGATTTAATTATACCCCGTTGGAAATATTGTTGTCATTGATTTAAAAGATAAGGGGAGACTACATATGTCCAAGATAAATATTACAAGCTTACAAATGTCTAAGACAAGGATTGCAAGATGGAGATTGTTGAAAGTATTACTTTTGGATATTTGAGGGTCGATTTGGATACCATATATTTGAAGGAATTTTTATCTTACATATCTAGCTCAAATGGGAGAACAAGTTATATGGTTGGAAATATTATTCTGATACCTTTCCAACGATATATGGCATTCTCTCTAACTCCCTAGGAATGAGAAGATATGAATTTTTCTGTCTGACAACCCATACATAAAATTGACATTGGCTCAGTCAGTCTTTACAGGTCGACCTTGAAAGTGGGGACATAATTACTATAAATACATGATAGATGTGCACATTTTTAGAGAAACCAAGAAAGAGACCAAGTCTGAGGTGCACGAAAGTGATATGAGGTGTGCTAAAGGTTCCAAGCCATGTTTCTGGGATCTAAAAGTGTGCAAGAGAAGTCTAAGGGATTTTCTTGAGGTCTTTCTTGTTCTCAAGGTGCAATATGAAGGACTAAAGGTGTGTGATTATGCCATGTTCATTTTTTTGAGGTTGTGATGCTTCTATCAGTGGATGTTTCTATCAATGGATGTTTCCATCAGTGGATGTTTTCGTCAATGATTACATTCTATGAATCATGCTATGAGGTTTGCTAGGGTTTGAAGGATTGCATGTGAAATGAATCATGTAGGTGAATTCAGAAGTAATATACGTATGAAGATCTTGGATTAGTGTCTACACATATCTTATTGAGTTGGTGCTCAGTTGAGGAGATCGGTGTCTCTAGTAGGTTGGTGCCTACATCTTGTTGAGTTGGTGCTCAATAGAGGAAATTAGTGTCTCCAATAGGTTGGTGCCTACATATTGATGATTTGGTGCTTAGTTAAGGATATTGGTGCCTCTAGTAGGTTGGTTCCTAAAATATTTGTAACAGTAGGTTGGTGCCTACATAAATTTATAAAGACAAATCTTATGGTTTTCTCCCGATTGGGTTTCCATGTTAAACTCAGTGCATTGCGATTTGAGTTCATATGTGATTATTGTTTCTCAACTAATGAATGATGATGAATGGTTAAATAAAGTAAAAAGTATTGTTTACTGATTCACCCCCCTCTCAGTATAAGCATAATTTCAACAATTGGTATTAGAGCGAGGTTCCTTTAGAAACAATTTAACCACTAGAAGGGATATCTTGAGCACATATGGATTGTAAGGAAGGTATCCCTACAAATAGATCTCCTTTGTTTGATGGAACAAAATATGCAACATGGAGTATAGGAATGAGGATATATTTGTAGGCCCTTGGGTTTGGTATTTGGGAATCAGTCATAACAAGTTATACAGATAAAGCTGGGAAGGAGTCAAGTGAAAACAATGAAAAATCAATAGAGGTCATCTTGAGTAACCTACTAGATTATGAGATTGCGAAGGTAATGAAGTGTACAAAAAATAAATAGGTTTGGGACAAGCTACAGAACATTTATGAAGAGAGATCCAATGAAGAGATATGCGATGACTATTCTTGTTGTGAGTCAGAGACAAAAGAAGCACAAGTTGTGAGAAAGCTAAAACGAGGATTTGGATAATTAAAAGAAAGGGAAGATAGTGGTGATAAATAAGAATCTCTCTCCATAACCATGGAAAAAAAACCCATCGATGAAGAAAATGAAGATAATAAGAAAAAAAAGCTAGATTAAGAAGAAGAATACATTGATGGGGAAGTGAATCTTGAAACAAAACTCGTTAGTGCCTTAGAAGAAATAGACAACCTCAAGAATGAGAATATAAAGCAAAACAATAAATTGTAGAAACATGAAAAGAAGGATCATGATATCGAATAAACATATAAGACAATTATTGTCCTGAAGACTCAATTAGAAGAGGCAAAGAGGATAGAAGAATTGGTGAGAATCCAATTGAATGAAAAGGAAGAAAATTGCGAGAAGCTAGAAGCTGAAATAGTTTCCTTAAGAAAATAACTAGAGAAAACAAATGATGAATTGAATAGAAGCTTGAAGTTTGGAAAGAGTACTGGAATATTAGATAATATTCTCAACTTCCAAAGGTCACCATTCATTAAGATAGGTCTCGACTATGACGATAAATAAAAGACCACCAAGGGAGATGCAAGCATTACAGTTACAAATCCATCAGAAAAAGAAAATGAAGAAAAACATGAAAGCTATGATACTATTCTCAAATGCTCCACCAACAATGAAAGAAACAACATGAAAGGAAGTGATGACCAACAAAAACTCGATTCTTCTCATAAGAACAACAAGAATGAGTTCATAATAGTTGTTCCACCACGAAGACATTTCACAAATCGATGCCAAAATATTTTTCTTGGCTATTGTTTTACTTGCAATAATTTTGGTCATAAAGAAATAGATTGTAGAGCTTATGAAATAAGTGATCACATGAGATATAAGAATATAGGTTCTTACAAAACCTCAAAGGATGATTATGCGAGCAACAACACCAGAAGTTCTCATGGGTTTGCTAACATAAACTACAATTCATTTTCTCCTCTACTTGATACTGAATGCTATAAGTGCAATAAATACAGGCACATAACACGTGACTATAGAAGAAACATAATAAAGTCTCTTAAACAAAACAAGGAAGAAGATGCTCTTACCAAGCATAGAGAAGAATACACCAAGGTGTGGAAAAGGAAGCAACGAGAACCGAAGAAGGAAGAATGTGAACTTTTCACTTTATGCTCAAAATGAAGGGAACCAATGATACATTGACAGAGGATGTTCAAAACACATGACAAGGGACTAGACCAAGTTTCTCACCTTGAAGGAAGAAAAATGAGGCAGTGTTACTTTTGGAGATAAGGCTTCTGCAAGTATAGTTGGAAAAGGTACTGTTAGTATTGATAATGGAAAGACTAAAACACAAAATGTCTTGTATGTTGAAGGGTTAAAGAATAATATTGTAAGTGTCATCCAAATGTGTGATCAAGGTTGCAACCTCACATTTCATTCTAAAGGGTGTGAGATAAGGAAATCAACTTCAGGAAGATTAGTGACAAATGCAAACAAAACATCAAGATATGTATACATACTCGATAAAGTCAAAGAGGAAAAATGTTTTATGGGAGTGATATCTCTCTCATCTCTTTAGTAAAGGGAAACATAAGCTTAGGGGGAGCAACCCTTTTCCATTGGTGTCAAAGGGGGAGAAGTTGCAGACAGAGGAAGCATTGCAAATACAAGGAGAGTTGTAGACATGGGTAGTATTACCAAATTAGCTAAGGGTTTCCATCAATGACAAAGGGGGATATTGTTGGAAATATTGTTTTCAATGATGTCAAATATAGGGGAGACTACAAATGTCCAAGAAAATGATTGCAAGATGGAGATTGTTGAAAGTATTACTTTTGGATTTTTGATGGTCAGTTTTGATACCCTATCTTTGAAGTAATTTTTACCCTACATATATAGCTCAAATGGGAGCACAAGTTATATGGTTGGAAAGATTATTCCAAAAATTTTGTAACGATATATGGCATTTCATCTAACTCCCTACGAATGAGGAGATACACTTTTTTCTGTTCGAAAACCCAACCAAAAAATTGACGTCGGCTTAGTCAGTATTTACAGGTCAGCTATGAAAGTGGGGACACAATTACTATAAATACACGATAGATGTGCACATTTTTAGAGAAACCAAGAAAGAGATAAAGTATGAGGTGCACATAAGTGATCTGAGGTGCGCTAAAGGTGACATGGTGTCTTTCTGGGATTGAAAGGTGTGCAAGAGAAGTCTAAGGGATTTTCTTGAGGTCTTTCTTGTTCTCAAGGTGCACTATGAAGGACTGCAGATCTGTGATGATGCCATGTGAACCTTTTTGAGGTTGTGATGTTGCCATTAATGGATGTTGTCGTCAGTGGATGCTTATGTCAGTGGATGTTGCCGCCAATGATTACATTCTGGGAATGATGCTATGAGGCTTGCTAGGGTTTGAAGGATTGTTTATGGAATGAAGCATGCAGGTGAAGTTAGAAGTAATATGTGTATGAAGATATTGGATTGGTGTCTACAAATATCTTATTGAGTTGGTGCCAATGAGATTGGTGTCTCTAGTAGATTGGTGCCTACATCTTGTTGAGTTGGTGCTCAATTAAGGAGATTGGTGTCTCCAGTAGGTTGGTGCCTACATCTTGTTGAGGTTGTGCTCATTTAAGGAGATTAGTGTCTCCAGTAGGTTGGTGCCTACAATATTTGTAACAATAGGTTGGTTCCTACAAACATTTATAAAGATAAGTCTTATATTTTTCTCCCTATTGGGTTTCCATGTTAAACTTTGTGCATTGTGATTTGAGTTCATTTGTGATTATTTTTTCTTAGCTAATGAATGATTGATGAATGGTTAAATAAAGTAAAAAGTATCGTATACCAATTTACCCCCCCTCAGTATAAGCATAAGTTCAACATACCCTTATGTTCCTTATTATGAATGCTTCTATTCTAATTTTGACTAGACACCGTGCTATTGATTGTGATGACTTTAGGATATGGGGCTTGGGGATTCTCATCCCATGGATGGTACCTTCTTTGATATTTAATTACATTTGGACACATGGGTGAAATAATGGTTATACCCTTGATATCTATGTGATTACTTAATTAGTGATGAACATTTTGTTTCCTTGTTGATGATCTATTTAGCATTGAATATTCTTAATAATGTGTATGTATCCATGGAAATATTTGATGATGAATTAACATGACTAGTTCTTAATGATATGGTTAATGTTACATATATACCTATTGTCTAACATGTTGATTGATGTGTTGATGATATGGATATTGACGATGATATTGCATGCTCTTGATGATGATTGGGTGGTTGTTATAACCCTTGATGAAGATTAATACGATCTATCGTATTATGATGTGATTCACCCTCATATGATACCCACTTATGTGGATACAATGTCAGAAAGATATTCCATTGTGATTATGTGTAGGTGGCTTGTTAGGATGTGGTTTATTTGGATGCCTTGATAGAAAAGTGTTTCATGATGTGAACATGTGTTAGATGCCTTGCTATTGGAGTGATTTCATGTTATTATTGATGATGTATACATGCGTTAAATACCTTACCATAGAGTGGTTTCATATTATGATTGATTGGATAACTTGTCAGGATCATTGCCATGTTTGGATACCTTGCTAAAATTATTGGTATGATTGGATACCTTGTTGCGATTAGTGCTCTGAATGGATACCTTGATATAATTTGGATACCTCTATATGATTGATTGGATACCTTGTTATGTTTATTGGTATGATTGGACACCGTGTTGTGATTAGTGCTATGACTGGATAACTTGATATGATTTGGATACCTTTCTATGATTGATTAGATACCTTGTTATGATTGCTATTATGATTGGATACCTTGCTATGATTAGTGCTATGTCTGGATACCTTGATTATATTTGGATACCTTTCTATAATTGATTGGATACATTGTTATGATTAGTGCTATGATTGGATACCTACATTATATACCTTTCCTTGATATGATTCATGATATATATGCACATGATGGATGCCTTGATGTATGATTGTATTGGGTACCTCTTCCATCTAATGTGGTTCAGAACATGATTTATGATTTATGCTTGGCTAGTGAGATACTTCATGCGATGAATTACGATGATGATGTTGTATGTATACATTGGTATCTTGGATGGACTAACCTATTGCAGGTTGATATCTTGGTGGACATTGGGGAAATGCACTCAAGGGGGAAGGGATCTTATCTCAATAAGGGTATCTATCATAATCCTAGTGCTTATGAAGGTTGGGAAATGAGAAAAGACATGTGAAAATGACCTCCAAGGTTAACTTGGGTAAATGGGTAGAAGGGGAAAGGATTATAATTAAAGTTTACCCAATTCTTGACACTTGTAAATTCACCCCCAAGAAAAAATTATCCCTTGCATGAGTAAGGGGAAGGTAAAGAGACAATCTTGAGAAGATGTTGCATTGAGATGAATTATAAAAGAAGTGGCTTTCCCATTGTTGGTGTTGGTTGGCTCATGAGGAAATGCTTTATGGACCTAAGTATGATTGATGCACTTGTATATGAGGATGTTGGGTTGGAAAAAATCTATGTTTTTTCCAACTAGGTCTGTGTGGATTAAGGGGATGGGCGTGTGCTTGAAACATGAAGAGGTACCAAATCTTGGTATGCCTAGCTCCTTGTAATTTTCATTTGGGCCCAAATTGTAGGACACCATTTCTATGTGATTGTGATCTCCAACAAGGAAAATTTTAGGGTCTAAATACCCCCCATGGGCTAACTTTCCATGCTTTTTCCCCAAAAACGATTGGCCAATTTCCATTTTTCTAAAAATGTTTCATCTAAATTCTATAGAATAAAATTATTTTAGCTTAAAAATAGCCCAAATTTTATAGAAACTATAAAAAATACTTAGAAATTTGAATATTTTAACAAAAATATCGCCAAACATTTTATAGTTTTCATATTAAGGACTAGTAAGATTCACCAAGGTTTCTGCATTTTGAGATAAATTTTCCATCCGTAAAATCATCCCTGATCACCATCTGAAATGGTAGTAATATCCTTTCATATCAGGATGGCACTATTGTATGGTTGCGATCAATAATTAAAAGTGGTAGTAAGATCCTTGCAGAGCAGGATGCCATTGTTGTGTGGTTGTGTTCACTAGTTGAAAGTGGTAGTAATATCCTTGCTTAAATGGGGGCACCACTACCGTGTGGTTGTGATCACTAGCTGAAGGTGGTGTTATCTCCTCAAATGTTTTTGTAAATTTTGAGGAGATTCATTCATTTGTGCTAAAATTGTCTAAACTATTTGCTCATTTTTCCTTATGTCATAAGCCTTTTCTTCAAAATGAATCCTTCATCAAGCTCCCATTGATCGTTTTTGTCCATAGTATCTTCTGACCTGCATTCCAAATTCTGGTTATTATTGCCTAGAAACTTAGTTTTAGCGGCTTCTACTTCCAAACAATAATATGCTTTTTGTTGTAAAGTGGTGTGTGCATTACAAAGTGTCCAACTCATTATTTGAACCAAGTTCAAATCCTACACACCTAAGCTATCCATATACCAAATTCCTTTTATGCCTAAGTCTACATTTGATGCCCTTGGAGTTTCTTTTTAATTTAAATCCTAACCTCTCGGGTCTTATGACTTTTAAACAAAATTTTGGAAGGCCTACAGACCCAAGCCACGAGTCAGAAGCCAATCCACTAGTCAAGCCATGCTATGAGTCAAGTCATGAGTTAACCCATGGACTAACTCTCATGCTAATTCTAAGGTTGAGGCCACATTGAAATCCAATCTTTATGTGTCAAACACTAATCTTTATGTGTTCAAACTTTCATTTTCTCTCTTATCTTACTTGTACCTGAATATTACATTCGTTGTTTATTGTTTATCTGATGTATGATAACTGTCAACTTGTCATTACATCCATAAACATATAATATGCAAGTACTTCACTTATTTTATCTGGCCATTCATATATACTTTGTGTATATGTTTCTGCTAGTATTATAGGTATTCTCCATACTTTCATTGTTTATTAAACCTTCTGAACACCTTTGGTTGAAATCCTTATCTTTCTGAAAGTATTCATATATGTCTAGAGTGTGTGAGATTTGATTGAGTCATCCATCTTGATCCATTTGATTAAAACATTGAGAAATTAGTAAGTTACCAGGAATCTCTGAGATACAACCTAGGAGAGTTTCCTGGAGTGATAACAGGTGGTAGTAAGACCCTTGCACACCATAATCATGTGGAACTTGAAGGTGCTACGAGTCCAGGAGCCTCTCCACCACACCTTGGCTGAACTATTGTAAGCCCGATTCATTTGTTCTAGATCACCCTTGGGTTGGATTCATCAAAGTTGTTGTGAATTGTGATCTTATTAAACCATTGAGCTTGATCCATTCTTTGGGGGCAAGTCCTTTGAAGGTCGTTGCATTGGTTGGGCGGAAAATCGACCCTTGGTGCGATTTCCTCCCGTTTATTAAAGAGGATCTTTTGAAGACTTGTCCGTGGGATATTTATATATTATGCTTTATGGGATCTATTGAAGCCTCGTTCATTGTATCTTTATATATATTGCTTTATGGGAGTTGGAGCACAACTGGCTCTGCCTTGGACTTTTGCAAGCTATAGGTTCAAGTATTTTAGATTGAGTATTTAATTGCGCATTGTTAGTTGTTTGAATAAAATGATGTTGTGCTATGTTCTTTGTATATCCATGTCATGCCTTTTTATTGGTGTACTTGCAAGCTTACATGTATGGATTTAATGATTCTAGGTTTGACTTACTTGTGGTATATGGTCTTTTGTCTCTATTTCCTGGCTAGTTACTTAGTATATGAGATTATTATTAAAAAAATGGTTAAATAGCTTTGGTTTTCCATTACTGAAGGTCTCTCACAAGAATTAGATTTGATTGTATAAAAACATAAGGGAGAAGAAAAATAAGAACCCAGGAAAATCTTGAGCACATATGTGCTCTCAAAAGAAAACTACAATGATTTATTTCATACTAATCCGGTTTCATTATTTCTCTGATTTTATTTTAGAGTATTATCATAAATTAATTTTATTAATAGTTGGTAAAAGTAGAATAACAATTGCAACTATTAATTTATTAATTTTAATTGTTTAATATAGAGTTAATTCTGGGAAGGTAGATACCTTAATTAAGAGTGATTATAAATCATACATTGTTTTGAATGATAATAATAATAATAACAAATGAATAAATAAAGGAAAAAAATATCATCATTCCCTCGGTATTTATTTCAATACATCTAAACCTTTGATATGAGAGCCCATTCCGTAGACATGGTTTCATCAAGGTTCCTTATCTACATCTAGTTGTGATATTCCTTTCCATTCCAATGGGGGTTCACCATGCATACTGTCTACATATTTTGGGGATTTATAAACCTTCATTGAAATAAATACCAATACCAGGTATGTTGAGAGGTAAGACCTTCAAGTAAAGTGCTCGGTTTGAAAACCTTATACCCTTCTCCACCAACCAAATCCAACTTTTTTTTATAGCATCCATTGAAGTAGAGATTAATTTTCATAGCACCATAATGCCTTTGAGCACGTTGAAAAATGACCCCGACGTTTTGTTGTTAGGCCAACTACCCTTATACCAATTTGTGCAAAAGTGTTAACGATTCAGTACAACCAACATTTAAACATGTCATTAGTAGATTAAAGGATCCTTTTATCTAAGAAGCGTCCAACCAGAGCACCTAAATCAAAGGATGCCATGATAGCATGTGGAGCTCTAGAGGATGCCAGGATGAATCTTGATGAAGAAAAGTGGATGAGAACCTATTAGACCGCCTCATGACACCCTTCAACCACTCCTTGGGAATAGAAATAAGTGCCATTATTGTCTTTCTATTTCCACTTTAGGATTGTTTACTTTCATTCTATAGATAAATAATGCAATACAATGCTTTAATGATTCCCTATTACAATAACCTTGGATGATTATCTCATGCCCACTGACATATGCAAAGTCTCTCAAGTACATGTTATATATAAATACCCTTGTGGGTCGCATGATAATATTTCTTCAACTAGAAAATAAATATCGACCAATTACTGCTACTGCTAGACAGAGTGAGTAGAGGATTGAGGGGTTTGCTTGGAATGCCAATAAGTTATATTGTTATTGGACTAGGCCGATGATCAAGAGTAAATTGATGGGATAAACATACTGTTAAGTGATATCATGAAGATGTTGTTCTAGACAAATACTAATATTACAGGGTGCCTCTGGCCAATTTTTTTATTTTACTGCTTCAGTGAGTAATCCAGTCTTCTTATTTTCAATGGATATGAGAAGCATCCTTGCATGCAACTTCTAAAAGGATCGAAGACCTTTTTAGTTGACTCATGGAAACAATAATTTTTCGCCACCTATCTTGGGCTAGAACAAGTTAACTAACATGCGAATAAATGATAAATGTCATCCAAAATCATTCGGTTAATGGCATGTGAATTATTTCTATTATATTGTACAACAATTTTAACTATGACATGAATTCTATAAATGGGATTCACAACAATAGAGTCATGCTTACAGGTTGATCCATAATCTTTTCATCGAGTGACTTATAAAGAATTGCATTAAATGAGCATAAATTAAAGTACACCATTAAAGAAAGAAAAGCTCAATAATGAAGAGACATAAGCATCAAATTTTCACCCAAAAACTTGATAACGGAGTTCGTCCTTGGTGGACTACGTCTCCGGGTCCTGCTCTCAAATGGGTAGGCCTTTTTATTAACTCAACAAAAGAATTTGGCAAACTACATAAGTATACCTCATTCTGAAATCAAGCTGTAGAAGTTTTTCTCAAATCAGAAAACATACAACACCACTGAATTCATGACGTTGAATTACCCAAAAATGACTGTCTCCATGCTTCGATCTGACTTTGGCACTCCCAAGCCTAAGATAAACTCTGTCTCAGTTTCCGTTCCCTGCAACCTGCAATAAATGCTGAGAAACTTGTCTCAAAATTCATGTCGGTCCGTACCCTTGCGCACCCTCCTCTGCAACCTGGGCGGATTCACCTTTTAAGCAAAAAGTCCTACTTTGTAATCAACAGAGCCCGTTGGCCATATGGTTAGCGGAGCATATGTTAAGGCGTGGGTAGAGGGGGAGGTCCCGGGGTCAAGCCCACGAGCCTCCCCTTTTGGCTTGTTTGTTGTAACATATGCATATATTTGTATTTGTTTGTTCCGCCAGACTTAGTAGTTGTTATATGTAAATAATTTGGCACCATATTTGGTGGGGTCTCGCTGGATTTGGCGGACCCGCCAAATCTTTTACATATATATATTTTTTGAAAATTTGTTCTTGGGTTGTCATTGGGCATTTTTCCACTGCCACATGGCAGCCAACTATTGGGCCATGTCAACCACTGTACAATCACCCTGCCACATCAACATACGGTCTACCAACTCAGCTTCCAACTCATCCTGCCATGTCATCTGCCACATCACCGTACGACCTTCCACGTGGTTGTATGAACTGCCACGTGGCACAATTTTACTAGTCCACGAAATGACCCATAAATTCCAAATATGAGTGACACGTGGCAACCTCTGGTGCTGCCACGTCACCATGATGACGTCAACATGACACGTGTCACCTCCTGTGCATGCCACATATGCTATACAGATGCTGACATCATCCGTACTGATGCTAATGTCAGTAGTACAGATGCTGACTCATCCTTTGTTGGTTGGGCTAGGTTGACCAAACTTTGACCGCAAATATATTTCGATCCCTAACTCCGTTTAACAAGCCGTTTGCGTTGTTGGAAATATTGCGATGCGCTCTTCGCGATGATATCATTTTCACTGAGTTTTGAGAACTTTGAATTTTTTTTCCCTTTCTCTATCTRTTGAGGCCATTCTGAGCGTCCTGAGTTGCTTCTGCGAGTTCTGAGATGTCCTTAGTCTTCTCTGGATCCTTTTTGGATCACGCCTTCCCAATGAGAGCTTTTTGGACCACCAAAATMTTTCATCAATAAACATATAAGTGAGGGAAAATTTCCCTCACCTTGTCCTTCTCAATCCACTTTGCCTTGCTTGGATGTGTTCCCTTTAAGCCTACTCGAAGATAATCAACATCACCCCTGCGTGAGATCCTTKTCCTTCTGTCCAGGATGATATCTTCCTTTAACTCATCCAAGTACTCAGGAGAAAAATCATCAACTGAAGGTATTGAAACTTCCTCATCCTGATCCATGATCATGGGAGGCTAAAAAAGTTTCAAGTTCTCTACATTTACAACCGAGTAAATATGCATATAAGGTGGAAGATCCAGAAGAAAATCATTGGTACCACTTTTCTCCAAAATAGTGAAGGGTCCATAACGAATGGGCTTGAGTTTCTTGCCTTCACCCTTAAATCTCTCCTTGCTGATGTGAAGCCATACCCAGTCTCCAACCTAGAATTGATGATCAACCCTCTGTTTTTCATGCCAAGCTTTATACTATGCTTGAATTTTCTCCAACTGTTCCCTGACAACCTGGTGCACCTACTGGATCCTCTGGATGAACTTGCGGGCTCTGTCCTCTTTTATTTCTTTATTTGAATCAACATCTCTCCCATACATCATTCCAAAGGAACTTTAGGTAGGTACCCAAAACATGTCTCAAAAGGCGAACACTGAGTGGAAGAATGTAAGGCTTGGTTGTAAGAATGTTGTACATAGGGTATCTGTTCATCCCATAACTTGGGATGCTTGTTGCAGTAGCCTCAAAGAAAAAGTACCACTGTTCATTTTACAACCTCTATCTGTCCATCGGTTTGTGGATGGAAAGCAATGCTCCTCTTCAATTTGGTGTTCATCATTCTCCACAAGCTTTTCCAAAAATCCCCAAGGAATCGAGTATCTCGATCTGATATAATGGATGTGGGTAACCCAAAGTGAACCCAAACATACTGGAAGAAGATATTAGCAATCTGCTTAGTAGTGATCTTCTTTTCACATGGCATTAAGATACACATCTTGCTGAACCTATCCACTACAACATACAAGTAGTCATGACCCCCTTTTGACATTGGTAAACCCCCTACAAAATCCATGGAGATACTTTCCCATGGATGGGATGGAACAAGTAGTGGTGAGTATAGCCCCAATTTTCTATTAATTGGCTTACAAGTAGAACAATTCACACACCCCTTTACATATTTAGTTACAATTGCTTTTATTTGAGGCCAGTAACAAAACCTCTATAAATGAGCCATAATTTTCCCTACCCCAAAATTCCCAGGCACAAGAGAAGTGTGAGCTTCTCGTATTACATGGACTCGTTCACTTGTAGGAATACATAGCTTTTCAATATGGTAGAGTATTTTTCCTTGTAGACAATAGTTCTCTACCTGTGCACCATGGGTTAGCTTCTCATATACTTCTTTAAAATATTCATCAATGGCATATTGTTCCACATAGCTATCATGATATAAAGAAGTATTCTTCAAAATAACAGAAGCACTAATAGGAGGTCTAGAAAGCATATCATCTACCTTGTTACTTGTATCCTTTTTGTACTTGATTTACCAAATGAAATTGTTGTAGGAAACCCATCCATCTGTAGTGTCGATATTGTTGCAGTTTGGTTTGTGCTTGGAGATACTGTAAGGGTTGGTGATTTGTATGTATGATTGTTTCCTTCCCTAATAAGTAGTGCTTTCATTTCTTTACGCTTTGAACTAATGCATACAACTCTTTATCATATGTAGGATAATTAACAACAACTTGGTTAAAAGTTTCAGAGTGGTAACATATAGGCTTACGATATTGCATCAATACTGCACCCATGGCGTATCGACTGAAATTTGTCTCAATCTCAAAGGGCCATTGAATATTCAACAATGCTAATATTGGTGTAGTACTGATCTTTTCCTTCAAAGTGTCGAAAGCTTTTTGTTGCTTTCCTCCCCACTGAAAAGTGTTCTTCACACTGGTTAAGGCATGCAAAGGAGTTGCTATAAAGTAGAAGTTTGAAATGAACCTCCTCCAATACTAGACTGAACCTAAGAATCTCTGTATCTTGGTTACACTTTTGGGCTCAAGCCAATTTACAATTACATCAATATTGGAAGGATCAATTTTTAGTTGTCCTCCTCCTACAATATGACCTAAGTACACAAGTGCAGTTTTACCAAATTCACATTTGGACAGTTTTACATACAACGTTTCCCTTTGCAAAGTGTCCAATACTTTCTTTACATGCCTCACATGTTCATCCCAAGTCCTGCTAAAAATAAGAATGTCGTCTAAATATACAATCACAAAATCATCTAGAAAAGGTCTGAATACATCATTCATCACAAGCATGAAAGTTGTTGGAGCATTAAAAAGCCCGAACGACATAACTAACCACTCAAACAATCCCTATTTGGTTTTAAAGGGCAGTCTTCCATGCATCCTGTTCTACAACCCTGATCTGATGGCATCCACTGCGCAAATCCAACTTAGTGAAATAAACAACATTCTTCAACTGATCAAGTAAATCATCTATACGAGGAAGATGGTATTGATTTTTCACTATGATTTTATTTAAGGCCCAGTAATCGAAACAGATTCGCCATGTGCCATCTTTCTTTGGAACCATCACAATTGGAGAACCACAAGGAGATGAACTGGGCTTGATGACCCCTTGATCCAATAAGCCCTGTACCTGCTTCTTGATCTTTGTCATCTTCACAACTGACATCCTGTACATGCCCACATTAGGAAGAGGAGAATACTGTTGAAAATGTATCTCATGTTGGATTTCCCTCTTAGGAGGTAATCCATCTGGTTCTTGAAAAACATCATCATACTTAGAAACATTTGTTGGAAGATTGGTTGTTGCCATTGATGTCAACCCTAGTCATTGGTTTTGGACCGAAACATTGATGAAGGTATTTGGACATGAAGGACATTGCACATCCATATAAAACACCCATGGATGGATAGTATACATCATGTTGTTTCCAGTGGTAGGTGGCATGTCACATGGATCCTCATGGTTGAGGATAAATGAATTTTTGAAGATGACAAAGTGAATTGAAGAAGGAAGTACATGTCGTCCCTAAAGATAATTAAAGAAAAGAATTACAAAATAAGAAAGTGTCAGGTCAGACCTAATGTTAAAATGAAGTGACATAAAGGGTATAAATACACATCATTATACATTCATTTTAAACACACACAAGTTGAATTTAAGAGGAAATATGAAGTAAAGAAGGCCGAATTTCAAGGGAGGATGAAGTCTTTTGGTGATGTGTTCTAAGGTATATTATTTACAGGTCGTCTTACCATTTTCGCTATAATTTTTTTTTT
>ML785669.1:129706-148544 GCA_009831015.1 Picea engelmannii | reverse complement strand
ACAATTTACCTTGAAGAAGAGTTAAACATTATATGACATTAATGGTTATAAGTTTTTGCAATCACAATCCAAATTAAATGATTTCATAAAACTAAAGTTAAACATTATATGATGACTCTAAATTTAAATGAGTGATACATCTCAAATTTAATTTAAAAGCATAGAAATCATTAATACTACTAATCATTAGCGTACTCATAATACATTTTATAAATCAAACAACCACAACATCAAATATACATGAGTGGTATACAGATCAAATATACATATCAATATACATGTCAAATATACATCTCATCAAAATCAATAAACATGTCATATATACATCTCAAGTCAAATGTACAACAATCAATATACATGTCAAGTACCACTACTAGTTAGGTCCATCACCATAGCCAGAGGCACCATTGCCTTTGCTACCATAGGTAGAGGGTATATCAATACCCATGTAAGATAACAATGATGAAAATATAGTCTCATATATCTCTTCACCAAGATCATATGGAGGAGGAGGAGGATCGGTGGATGGTGCAGTTGGTGACACATGTGGATGGGGAGGAGGATTGGTGGAATGTGGTGCAACTGGTGACACACGTGGAGGAGAAGGAGGGGGAGGATGACTGGATGGTGCAACTAGTGACACATATGAAGGAGGAGGAGGAGGAGGAGAAGGAGGAGGACTAGGTGGTGGATGGGATGCTGGTTGGTCTGGTGGGGGAGCAGGTGGTGGAGAATCATGCGATGGAGGATCATAAGCATCATCCTCAAAAGATGAGCTAGATGAAGTGGAATAAGAAGCACCCCTCAACCTATGGATGAGGTTGAGGGCACCGACAACATGATGCATGAGTGACGTCATGTCACGAGGAAGGGTTGACCATATCTCAGGTATCTCTTGTACTTGTAAGATATCTCTAATGTGTACAAGTGCCAATCCTTGCATGGAAATTAGACCATATACATGATCTGCCACCCCATTTCAGACCCTCTGATCCAACTACATGGAATTATAGTTCTATGTACCGGAGGCTGGATAGATACCTCATCCATCTCCTCATTATGTTGGGGAGGCTTGTCCCCAACATATGTGCCAATATATGCAAAACAACAGATAATAATAATAAGATGATTGAAATAAAATGTTACAATAAATTACATGTGCATTAAATAAGAAAAAAAATGTAACTAGATATATCAAAACATAATGATAATATTACCTCTATCATATGGTGGCTCATTTGTAGTAAATAGGATGTTTTAACATCCTCTCTAATCCATTCCTACATATGGGTACTATACAAGATCGAGGAACGAATTATCCTCTCCAGCCAAAAAATCACATATCTCTCTTCCAACTAGAGTACATGGTCACTCTAGCTGGCCCCTCTTGGGAAACAACTACCCCCACATGCACATATGTGCATCAATCATAGGCCTAGAAGGGAAGTGGGGTACTTCTAGTCGAGTGAAATGAAACTTAAAAAAATAAATGTAAACAGATCTAATGAAAACAGGAAGAATAACCTCCCATCAAAAAAGGAGTCACAACGATCTAATGCGAAACAAAATTGATGCAAAAAAATATCCGACCACCTAATCAGTTGGGGCCACTAAACTAAACTATCTACATAGTACATCAATGGGAAACCAATACACTGAACATTAGAGGTAAAGTGTGCTAGTGCCATGAAAATAAGGGACAATCACCTAATCTTCTCTGCACCTAATGCATCTATCCACAACTCACCACCAACAACCTAGAAGTTTGTAGCAGAAACCACTGGCCTAGGTTCGATCAATAAGTTCAATAAGTTCCAATTAGGAAACCACTGGCCTAGAGTCGATCAATAAGTTCAATAAGTTTCAATAAGTTCCAATCAGGAAACCACCGGCCTAGAGTCGATCACACAACATATCCAACTCATCAAGGTTTGTAGATAGAATATCTAGGTTTTAAACCATCAACTTTGATACCATGTTGGGGAATAGGGTAGAACATGACATGAAACAGAAAATCACAGTACTGTAGATAATCGAAGAGGAACATTTTTTTTGAAGATAAAGGGTGGTGTCTAAAGACACCGTTACAACACTTAAGCAGAGCGCACTATGATCATAACATCACTGTGCATGCTGCACATATTGATCTATATGATTTATTGCACAATATCCATGATGATAATGACCCAAGGGGTATTCTATTTATAGTCTCAAGAGCTAACAAATTCCATAGAATCTAGAAGATCTTGTCCACTGTAACCTTCATCTATTAGAGTTGACTCTGCCAAATCCACATTGACAAGGATTCTAGACCCGACCTCCTACATGTCCAATTCGTAGTCAATTGTTGGGTTGGTTGATCCACCACCCGAATATCTTCAATTGCTGGTCGAATGTCCGACCGATAGACACATTGACTACTCGACCGATTGATGTAGTGCGTTGGTCGATCACCCAACCAACTATATCCAGATGTAGGTCGACCTTTCGACTGACTGAACCCAAGAGATGTGTGATGAACCATCAATGCTCGATGTTCCAACACTGAGTATTACTTGGACTACTGGTTGGATTTGTAGAAACAAAAGATTCATCTTCCTGGATAATAATTATTGGATTTTCATGTTACACTCCTTGATTCCATCGTCTTTCTTCCTTTTCATAAAAAAACACATCATGACTAACCAACAATATTTTAGTTTGTGGATTATATAATATATTATCCTTTGTCTCCTCACAATAGCCAATAAAAATGAATTTCACACTTTTATCATCTAGTTTTTTCCTTTTTTCAGTAGGAACATGATAATAAGAAATACAACCAAAGACTTTCAAATGAGAAACATCGAGTTTTCTTCCACTCCATGCCTAATATAGAGTCATATTTGCATAGTTCTTGTTGGACATATATCAAGAAAATAAACAGATGTAGCTACAAATTCATCCCAAAAAATGTTTGGAAGACTTTCACCTTTCAACATGCTCTTAGCCATCTCAACAATTGTCCAATTCTTACGTTTGGCCACACCATTCTGTTGGGGAGTATAACCTGTTGTCAATTTCCTGTATATGGCATTCTTTTTGCAATAATAATCAAACTCATTACAACTAAATTCTCCCCCTCTATCTATGTGTAATGTCTTTAAAACATAACCACTTTGTTTCTCAATAACAACTTTAATTTGTTGAAAAATTATAAAGGGTATCACATTTTTCTTTAATGAAATACACCCATGTTCTTCTACTGAAACCATCCACAAAAATAATAAAATACTTATTTTTTTGAGTGAAAAGGTTTGCATGGGACCACATATATCTGCATGTACTAGCTCCAATGGTTTTGTTTCTCTCCAAGATTTTCCTACTGGAAATGAGTCTCTGTGATGCTTGTTGAGAATGCATCCTTCACAAATTTGATCAACACAATTAATAAGAGGAAAGCCTTTGACCATTCGCTTATTATGTAGTAACTTTAAGCCTCTTATATTTATATGCCCATACCTCATATGCCATAGCTAATAATTATCATCATAGCCAACTTATAATTGTCTATTTGCTTCATAAGAAAAAATGAAAGCAAAGATTATGTTTTCCAACATATTAATTTTGGCTATAATCCGATTATGATTTTCTTTATCATATATTATGCATTCACTGTTCTTAAAAACTACAAGATATCCCTTTTCAATAATCTACTCACACTCAACAAATTATGTGCTAAACCGGGAACATATAAGACATCATTAATATGTTTTACTTGGTCTTGTTTTGTTTTTTCTACGATTGTTCCTTTACATTTAACTTCCACTCGATTGTCATCTCCCAAGATTACTTCAGACTTTGTAGAATCATCAGTCTTGAAAAATCTATCTTTGTTTCTAATCATGTGGTTTCTGCAACCATTGTCCAAAAACCATACCTCCATGGAAACCTTGTTAGCTAAATCACAAGCCAAAAACAAAATGCCCACATCTCCCTTTTCCTCATAAAAATTAGCTTGTTGCCTTTGTTTTTTACCAACAATTACATTCATAATGACCAAAATTTTTACAATAAAAACATTGGACTTGGGATATTCCAATTTTTTTACCTCCATCATTATTTTCATTATCTTTTCCTTTATTATTTGCAAAAAAAATCTTCCTCGACCTTTGCCTCCTCTATTTGCTTGTCCTCTTCCTTGTCCATGAGTGCTCAAAACTTCCTCAGGGGAAAAATTCTCAACTTCATGACTTCTATATCTGGAAATATCCGCTTTTGCTTGAAAGGCTTGCTCAAAATATTTTTCAACAGATCTACTCATCCTTTGCTCATGAGATTGAAGAGCTCCCATAAGCTCATTTATAGATAACTAAGTTAAATCTTTAGATTCTTCAATAGCAAAAACTATAGCATCTGTTTTGCAGGAAGACTTCTTAAAAAAAATTCCGCAATTTTTTGATCTCTTAAATCTTCTCCATAAGATCTAATTTGATTCACTATTCCCATAAACCTAATGTAAAAAATCTTGCTTGTTGTAGCACATCCCATGCCTCTTTTGATTTTTTTGTTGCAACAAGTCTTGGAAAAATAGAATCATGCACTGCTTGTTGGATGAAAAAAAGAACTTTTGAGTCTTTTTTTCAATTTTCCCTTAATTGATCTCTTTGGACTTGGGTCAAACCAAAAATATCTTGAGCATCAACTCATTCTGTATAACCATTTTCCTCCAAATCCACAATTCATGTGAAAGAAACAAGGTTTTCATTTTAATGCTCCAAAAATAATAATTCTCACCTTTAAATATTAGTATTTGAGGTTGGGAAATAACAAGACAATTGTTGTTGTTGGCCATTTCTTTAAAACTTTGAGCACTCTTACCAATAGCTTCAATCTGCACAATATTCACAAACAAATTTGATCTTTCCCACTACTATGACCTGCTTTGATACCAAATGTAGAATTATGAGGAGACAATTATAGTAAAAAAAACACAAAAAACAATAAAAAGATTGAAGAAAAACATCAAAGATCTCAATGCTTGAGATTATTCCTTCTCATTCCTTCTCCATGCTTATTCAAAAACTAACACATTTGTATATAGCCTTTAGATTTCTACAAATTTGAAAATTTCTACAAATCATCTGCAACCAATTCTAATAATTTGAGACAAATTCTGAGTGACCTTAATTTATGCTGCGAGCACTGACTAACCCTAATTTATCATGCAAACGCTCTAATCAAAATTTGTTGACAATGTAAGAGTCTGCCAACAATTACATATTACAATAATAGAAATTAAGCAATATCTTTAGCATATGGAAGCTATGGAATTGGATCTGCCTTTCCTCTTGTGAGTGAAATGTTGTTAAGTGGAGCAACACCTAAAGAATCTCTATTTGCTGTGGGTGAAATTCCTTCCTTTCTCGTTTCTCCTGCCCCTGTCTCTATTGCTTTCTCTATCGCTAGTCCCTCCTTTCCTCCTACTGCCCCCGTCTCTGCTGCTTTCTCTGTTGCTGGTCCCTCCTTTCCTCTTGCTGCTTCCATGGCTCACTTTTCCATTGGTGGGTATAGATAGACAGGTTCCAAATCAATTCGGGCTACTTTATATATAGGTCTCGAATGGGAGAAAAGGATGATGGATTTTCCTTTTCCCACGTTGGTGTTTATAGACTAATAAGGTAAAAAATGGGTTATGGCACTTCCACTACGTAATAAAAAACTGGTAGCTCTCAAACAAGCTCTTGAACTGGTTCAAACACAACAATTGGTATTGCCCATACTTCTGATGGTTCTGGGGATAATGGATCTATGTCTGTATGAGGTGTTGGCTCACCATATGGCACAGGATCTGAATCCACTAGTGGCTCTCGATCTTGAATTGGATATTCTATTGTCTTTTCCTTTGCCACTGATAGTGCAGATTCAACATTGAGTTTGATAGTCACATGCCATTGAGTTTGATAGACACAAATCATTTAATATCCAATTCCACATGACCCACGAAAATAGAGTCAATAAGGAAGGAAAAGGCAACGAGGCAACCCTTAGGGATATATTAAAAAGTCAATAGCACTTGAAGTTGACTCAAAGGAATTTGACCTAGTTACATATTTACTAGCCACTAAGTAAGCAATTTCTTAAGTTTCGTGAGTAGCAGTGACATTTTAACAAGGGGGACCAAGTTTATGAACCAATCTCGGAAATATAAGCACGGAGGGTGGGAGAAGAACTAGATCCATAGGGGTATAGGTGGATAGAGTAGCGTTGGTGGCTAAAGCATAGGTAGGTGCACTTAATTCATAAATAATTCATAGTGCAGTTCCTACACTTGATCTAGATGCATTTATTTGGGATCCAGGTTCATAGCCAATGAACCTTATTGCAATTATTATATTAAGTGGAATTAAAAATGTAAAGAGAAAAGGAAAAGCGCTATAAGGCTCACTTTGAAAGAAATCTAGTTGATTGGATTTCTTAAGTTGATTCCACATTAAAATCTAATCCAGGAGCAAGAGTGGTAGTAAAGTAAGGGACATAGCCCAATTGAGCGAAGGTAAAGGCACCAAAGTGAGATGGAGATCATCTAGTTCCATTTGAGGAAGTGAAAGAATCACTAGAAGAACCTATTTCAATAGCACCCATTGATCTCATTTACTTAGTTGGAGAATAAGTTGCAAACTTAGTTGATTCATACTTATTTGATGATGCTAATGATCTAGTTTGCGTTGTCTGAGCAATTGACAAATGTATTGAATAACTAATAGAAGTAGTTCCACCACCAATAGTTTCAACATCATCTAACCATGAGCATAAACTTATATCTTGAAATCCAACACTAGTAGATCCAGTTCTAGATGCAGATGCAGTTGATCCAACCAAAGAATTTGTTTAAATTCTAGCCAATCTCGCGACCCGCCAGATTCAGTTGCAATTCGTTCTCCAAATCTAGTAGACCTATCAAGTTTCTCGTGATCCCGCTTATGGGGCGAATATTATGGTTGCACCCATAACCATTATATACATTCCACACAAAATATTTTCCTTGACCAAGCAATAAGGAGGATGGCTCACCTGACATGGGAAGGTGAGGAAGGCTGTTGGTTCGCTCGTCTCCTTCGTTTGGGGCCTCCTGACGTCACTTGAGTGTGTGCATACATAAATTCTGTTATTACATTATAATTAGGAATCTATTAAGGGTATCCCAACCCTTATAAATTGAACCCACCTACCTGAGCATAACTTGAGTAAGGATAACCTTACCTCCGTTCCTTCCTTTTGAAAGAAGGAATCAAGCAAAAGGATAACCTTCCTTTTGCTATGCTCCTTGAAATCCTATAAAAATTCACACGGCCTCAAATAACCTTACCTCCCTCCCTTTCTTTTGAAATAAGGAAGAAATCAAAGAGATAACCTTCCCTTTGCTATGCTCCTTGAAAGCCTACAAAAATTCACATTGCTCTGTAGGACGATAGACATGGATATAACAAGTAAGCCCAGTTATCCCCTATCCTCTCCTTGTTCGGAAGTGGGGAATTCTTGTGCAGGGGAAAGAAAGGAATAGACAACATAGGTCTCAAAACCTAAAATATCATCGTTATGAGCAGTACGTTTCAACCAATTAAACTATTGATGCACAATCATTCTCAAATCCAATTAGACCTCTTGTCTATGTCTTTGGCTGATCATCACTAATTGAAATTCAAGTTATACTAGGACCAACTTTCTATTCTCCATAGTTCCCCATCCATCCTAGCTAACCCAAGCATTGGTGGGAAAAACCCTAGGCTAATAAGATTGAATAAATTGGGAAGCCATAATACGTTGCTTGGGTAAGTATGCGTAACCTGCAATTGATGGAATTAGCCAAATGTGATGATTTACCCGTGACTGAGAAATTAGAACCATACCATGTCTATGTTTATAGACTTGGAGGAAGAGGGCATTCAAGGACATGTATATCCTGATCTATTATTGTTGTTTTTGGGAATTACGATTCGACTGACAAGGCATAGACATACAAATAAAGTAATATTTGGGTAACTCATGAATTGAAGCTTGTAACTCATCCCTGAAGGTGGAACTACAACTCATGCTTATCTCTTCTATATTCTTATATACATATAGATATATATCCATTGTTCCTATCAAGGTATGACTAACCAAACAACGAAGTGGAGTGGAAAGCATTCTCCCTATGTTCAAGGTAGAGCCTAACCATACTAAGTGGTAAGGGGCACTTACTTTCCCATCATTACAACGATCATTGCAAGTCATTTCATTATTATTAATCAAGTACTGGGAGCCGACCCTTATTCAAGCACCAAAACTAATCCATAGATGTGGTCCAACCATAAAATGCTTTGGGGAGTGAAACAAAAGTGTATGATGATTCCCCCAATCTTGTACTCACATAGTTTCATATCGATGGAAGTCATTGCATATCACTCCACTGGATGATTAGGATTATTCTCGGGTGGAATACTAAAAGGGAAGGTGTTATCCATCATATGGATCCAGTCAACCCATATTTGATGGGTTGGGTGTGTGCTATCGAAACAAGAGCAATTGAAGATAAGCTTCAAGTCCCTGCCTTAGTAATGGGAAAGAGGCAATCAGACCATCTAGTGGCACAAGTTAGCAATTAGATGTGCAACTAATAAGGTACGTATTGTGTCTTAAGAAGAAGATCCCATGCACACCTAGCATCCTTGTGTCAACGGAAAGAATAAACACACAATTATTCATGTTTTGGTGCAATTCAAGTCCTTCACATTAATTGTACAATCTTCTTCAACAACTATAGTCTTTTTCTCATTTGAAGTGCTTTTTTCTTTGTATTTTTAATAAAGATAAAGGTCTGGTTGGAAGTTCAAATTCTGTAAATTAAAAATTCCAAAGTTTACTTATCCATATATTTTAGGATTTTTTGAGGTTTTGGTTTTATCCAAAGGCCCCTGAAAACAGAGATGAAAGAACTTATAACTTAAAATTTTGATCAAGTAAAACTATGCGGGTTATGATACTTTTTTTTATCCTGCTCCTTATATCAAACCCGTTTCTAAATATATTGGAATATAATATTTACATATGATAGAAAACAAAGTAGCATATTAAAGGAAAATCTTTGTCCTAAAGCGTTGGGGGCTGTGGTAATATTGTTATCAAACATAATTAAACAAAACCCACTGCTAAAGTTAAAGTCCTCTGGTGGTAGTATTAATTTTCTAGCAAAATTATTGACAAAAGACAACTGATGGTTACATATGGATTTAGGTTAAGAACTTTAATTCAATATAATATACTCCCCACCTCCACCCAAACATTAAAATGAACCTCAAAATATCATCCTGCATGGTTTATCAACAATACGAATTACAATAATTAATCTCAGAGTACTATAAGGCCAGAACGGGCTTTAAAGTCTTCAACCATAAACCTTAAACCTTTTATTAGAAGGATGGTCTGGAATCCATCAGAAATGTTTCACCAAACTGCCATATAGCAGTGAATTCCATTCATCTGAACTGTTGTGAGTCAACGAATGTTTGTCCAAATTGCCAATTAGCTGGGATGACATTGTACATGGTCACCGTTCTTCCATTGACTAATACAACTGGTATACTTAGGGTGTATGAATCGACCTTAGGAGCATACTATTAGGATTGGCTTGGAAAGAATAGACTATTGTTTTTATAACACTGACTTTAATAATTGTTTTAAAACACATATTTTAATAATTGTTTTATAACATCGAGAATTGTGTTGGCAAATAAAATAGTGTAAAGTATTTCTTGGTTATTACACGTCTCACGTGGGTGGTTGTGATGTACATGCACGACACCTAACACCTGCCAACTTCTATGAAAATACATACAACAAATAAGTTCCTTGCATAGAAATGCACTCTAGAAAGATCGGTTGAGGGAGATAGCACTTTACCTTGTGCCGTTTCCCCTCCTCCCGAAAAAGGACGACCAAACCAGTTTAGGGAGAGAGCGGAGAGAGTAAATGACTTACCCTTCAGCTAATTCAGGGGGAAGATGCACTCTGTTGATTTGGTATGGGAGCCTGCCATTTCCTACACTTTCATAGTCTAGAGCGTCTTACTATGGGTCGTCAATATAGCCCCAGAAAAGTGGAAATGAATAAAAAAAGGCTACTGAAGGGGAAAGAATTGCAGGAGCTTCTAGGATAATTGGAATAGATTTAAACAATGACAGATACAAAAAAGGTTTTTTATTTGGCCCAATTCCATTACTGGATAATCTGTGTCGATATATTGACTGTAGAATTGCCTTTCTAATTCGTTGTTTGAATACTTTCTTGTAATCTCAGCAAAACCATTGGCTTAACGAAATTTATAAACCCTGGAGACTACGATAAGCCCATTCAACATTCAAGAGGTATGTTGAGCTGCCTACAATGATGATATACTATTACTAGATATTTTTGCACCTTGAGAAACTTAGTGTTCTACTCCCTAGGTTGGACGGATTTCCCACACGGATGAAAGCACCAACCTTGAAATGCTCATGTTAACTTGTAGAAATTAATGAGACAGGTTTTGTACAGTAGAATATTTAGGGTTAGTGTTAGGTTTATGTGTCTTGATATGGCTAAGGATCGAAAAAAAGATAAAGGTAATGTGCCACGAGTTTCTTAAAAGGCCATTGAAGCTATTAGGCAACATCACCTAATCTCTTACGTAGGGTTTAGATGTATTCAACATGAAGGCAGATGAAGAATTAGTTTCAATTTGCAATATTTGCAGTACAACTATCAAACAATTACTACCTCAATATTCAATTGGAAGAAGAATATGTCTTTGAAATATCTAATATAGATAATGAAACAAATAGATAAAGACAATCACATAAACACGATGCAATTCTCAAACACAAAATTAGAATTTTGTAATATATGTTGGTAAGAGAAAGATGATGCAATTCTCAAACACAAAATTAGAATTTTGTAATATATGTTGGTAAGAGAAAGATGATTGGGATTGTTCACAAATGTAAGTATTAAATGATATCCGGTTTTGAAATATGATCAAGCATTATTAATTGTGTATTCTAGATAAGTGTTACAAAACTAGATGCCCCAGACATTCAGCTGACTAAGAGCACATAAGTGCAGTTCAAAAGACTCAAAGAAAGAAACAAAGTGTCATCTTATCTTTATACAAAATGTGTAATCCCAGTGAGCTACAACCAGCTAAAGAAAAGACTGTCTGCACAGATCTATAAAGTGTTGAACTATCAAAAAGATTAAAGGTTCAGAATAAAAGCGTTGTGAAATCATTATCTAACAACTTCTGTGAACAGATCGAACTGAATGAAAACTAGAAAATCCAAGCCTTCTATTTATAACTTTAGTTGTAAGAAATTAATGTTGGCATTCCTTTTTATTTTTTTAATATTTTTAGTGACTGAAACGCTAGCTGAAATGGTCTATACGTCGGCCAAAACGACCGAAATGCTGGATGAAATGGCCAACATAGCGTTTCAACAATATGAAATGCCACTGAAATGTTTCAACGATGTTTTGAACCAAAAAATGTTTCCCAAATGCTGGAATACATTTCCAGCACCTTAGGGTGGAGTTCCCGGTAACATATATCAAAGGAATTTACCTATCAAAAAAGAAAGAAAAGATTAAATAGATGTCTTAAGAAATTCATTACAATTCCTATTTCCACTCCACTTCCAAGCATTCAGTTTTGAATGTTATGTGCATAAAATAAATCAGTAGAATTTGATACTAGTTAAAACTAGAACTGGCGATCTCCTCTGCTCGTAGCAGACAGAAACACTATGGACCGTGCCTGCCTGCAGAGTACATATAGAAATAACCTGTACATTTGGAGAAATAAATTCACATGTTATTTCAATTTTACATAAATTTAGAAATTTTACACAGAAATTTAGAATTTTTATATAGAAATTTTACACAGAAATTGTCACATGACGTAGAAAGATTGAGGATTCAGCGACAGAGAAAGATCGTGAGAGTTGAGGATTCAATTTAGGATTTTTATATAGAAATTTTACACAGAAGTTGTCACCTGACGTAGAAAGATTGAGGATTCAACGACAGAGAAAGATCGTGAGAGTTGAGGATTCAACTGCAAAGCAAGAACGTGAAAGGAAAGAACGCGAAAGACATCTTCTAGCAGCAACAAAGTAGACATCTTCTAGCAACAACAAAGTAGCTAGAGGGAAGGACACATGCCAACAAAGTAGCTCCTGTGCAGTGAACTCTGTATGGGATTCAATCCGACCATGAGAGGGAGTCCAGCCAGAGACTTAACACCTCAAAATTGTAGGAATACTAGGTATGTAGGGAGAAAATGTCACAACACATGGATAACATGCAGACGACTAACATGCAGATTGCCAGATACAAGCATGCAAATTGTTGTGTATACATATTGATATAAGCATGTAAAAAAATTAAAATTTTTATGTTTCAAATTAATGCTAAGTTTCAACTTAGCATTAATCCATATGGCTTTCAGCGTATGTATTAAATAAGTTTCAAGCCTCTCTTTCCCTAAGTTTGAAGAGCATGGCCTCGATATGAGGCCAAATAAGGTCTCAAACTTAAAACATAGGGTTAAAAAACAAATACAAGTCCTAAAAATGTTGAAACTTTGGTTAAATGCTTCGTTTCAACATTTTTAGGACTTATGTAAAGCAAACAAATTAATTAGTCCGTGCTCTGAATTTATGTAAAGTTAACCATTTTTTCCTAATACGCTCTGTTTTTCCTAACCATTAATGCTTAAAGAAATTGCTTTCTGGTTACCTACACTCTTCTTTTCCTAACCATTATTGCATAAAGAAATTGATTTTTATTGCATAAAGAAATGAATTTTTGGTTACCTACGCTCTACTTTTCCTAACCATTAGTGTTTAAATAAATTTCTTTCAAAGTTGTTAATGACAAATATAAAATTGAGCAACACGAACAAAATCCAATATGTTGAATAACTCACAATTGTTTTTGTAACATAATTGAATCTGGTATAAATCTGGTATGATGGATAACTCACAGTTGCTTTTCCAACAAAATTAGCTACTGCCTTAGGAACCATCGAAACTATAGAAAGCATCTCCAACATAATTAGCTACTGCCTTAGGAACCATAGAAAGTCGTCACCATGAAGAAAAAAAAGATAGGTTACCCACAACCACCTCTAGCTCAAGTGTAGCAATGCAATGCAATGCATGGCTACCATGCGGACATCCAACACTCGCAAACGTGTAACACACTTAACTATCCATGTTATAGCGATATAAGGGAGGGCATTGTATGAAAAACGGTTCCTAACAACTAATGTTATCAAACTAATGCTATATAGAATATATGGCATTAGTCTAACTCGTGCTCGTATATTAAGTATTTCAATCCTTTCTAACCTTAAACATTAAGAAAGAAAAAACATAATTTGGATTTGCGTTGGGAAGAGGCCAAATAAGACCACAAATTGTTTGATTGGTTAAAAAGAACGTTGTAATAATTTTATTTTACTGTAATTTTTCAATTTGACATCTTATTTGGCCTCATATCGAGGCAATATGAGGCAAAGTTAGGATAAAGTTACACATAATTTAACTAGTTTGAATGTAAACTTAGGAACTCAGATTCAAGATGAAGTAATGCTAACTTAGCATTATTTCCATAACATTAAATGTTTTCCATGCATATATAATTCTTAGAGTTAGGTACATCTCCTTGTGGCAACTGTGGCTTCACAAGTGTTGCGATCTTCACCAGGTGTTACTACCGATTTCTATAATTCTGCAACCGATTTATGTGACCTTGCCCATGCATGTGACCATCACCTCGCTGTTACGACCGATTTGTATAACTCTCCAACCGATTTCTGTGACCTTGCCTGTGCCTGTGACCATCACCTCGCTCAGTGCCAGTACTAGCTTCCCTGCTAGCTTCTATGACAGCCCTGGCTTTTCTCTTCAGCTTCACGTTATAAAGACTCAAGGCTCTCTTGCCTGCCAGTTTATAGGAAGGATCCAGATTTTGAGGCAACAATCGGTTCAAAGCAACAAATATCATATTTTGCAGGCAAGCGGTTCCATCAACAAAAAATAATGTTCTTTGAATTTATGTAAAGCACAGAGTTATTAATGTTGAGTCCAGCTAGAGAGGTAGTCCAGCCAGAGACTCAACGCCTCAAAATTGTAGGAATACTAGGTATGTAGGCAACATATGTCACAACACATGGCTAGCATGCGGATTGCTAGATACAAGCATGCAAATTGCCATGTATACATATTGATATAAGCATATAAAAAAATTAAACATTTTATGTTTCAAATTAATGCTAAGTTTCAACTTAGCATTAATTCATATGGCTTTCAAGGTACTTATTAAATAAGTTTCAAGCCTCTCTTTCTCTAAGTTTGAAGAGCGTGGCCTCCATATGAGGCTAAATAAAACCTCAAACTTAAAACATAGAGTTAAAAAACAAATACAAATCCTAAAAATGTTGAAACTTTGGTTAAATGCTTTGTTTTCTATACCATACTAATAACAAAATAAAAAATCTATTACTAAAAGTCCCTGTGAGCCCAAGGGCTACCAAAAATGAGATACTAAAGAGCCGTTCTCTAAAGACTATGTGCTAATTCGAAATAACACCGAAAAAGCCTTATAAAGAAATCTAGATTGGAATAACATTAAGGAAGGTCAAGGTAGGAAAATAATTTCAATATGCCCCGAGTTAATACATATATAGATATAAGAAACAGAGTTGAATTGCTTGAGAAAAAACATGGGCAATTCTTTTCAACCGTTCAAATTTATAATCAAATATTAAGTTACTTATCTGGTGGGGGCCCGTCACATTCATTGATTTATCAATTCCCTTTGATTAATTTGTTGATTAATAAATAGGGGATGGGCTGGCAATGTTGAATTGATAAATCCGGTGATTCGGTTTTCAAGAAGTACGGTAAAAATCAGACCTGTTCTGCCTTTCCCCATCACTCATGCTGACCGGAAAAAACCCTTTAATAGAGACCGTTGTTGGGAGGCCAACCATCTCACCCATGAATTCAAGATCCATTCTGTTGTGCCGCTACAACTAAAATATGAGATGCTCACTAAAATTTCTTTTATGAAGTTAAAGTATTCAACCATTTTAATTATCCCACTTAGATTCTTTTTATTTAAATTAAAAATTAAAAAAATAACTTAATTAATTTAACAAATTTTATTTATAGGAAAGATTTTAAAATTACATAAATATTTATTATGATATATTTTTTAATAATAAAAGTGTGACTCACATAATTTAATATACTCATGTAATGGGTGGTGTATTTCTGTGTATGACACCCGACCATATGTTTCTTTTTCTCCATTAAAATTTTTCACATTGCTTGTTTAAATTCAAGTAACCTTTCTTCTGACCATTCTCTTACATTCTAGTAACGTTTCTTGTGACCGTTGGCCAGGTTTCTTCTCTTTCCTATAGACTTCTCACGTTGCATGTTTATAATGTAACGAAAATCTTTCACTTTCTAAATCATAATTTATACTTATGCATTCAAACACAAGAGATAGTACCTTCGAACTTATCTCTGTCTAGATGAAAAGTCACTTTCTAAATAAATAAATAAACAAAACGACCCCGGTAAGTGAAAAGACAGAACTTATGATGTTATTAATAAAGATGTTATTAACTCCAATCAATATGATGTCATGTAATAAATATGTTTGATTAAGATAAGTACCTTTGATATCATTTTTAATTGGTAGTAAACAACATGCCGCTACGAGGCAAGACATATGTAAGAATCCACAACAATGGATGACAATAAAATATCATTTCCAAACATAGGAAAACACATATTATATATTCTAAATTCCACTCCCCCAACACAAAAATCATTCTAATTTTAACATTTCATTGCACTATAGATAGAGATTATATATATTAAAAGAGAGGAGAAAAATATTTTATAATGATATACATTGTTCCACAACAATATAAGATATACACATCAAACCCATTTCAATACACACACATATGAGTTAAATACCCCTCCTCAAAACTATGGCTCACCTGCTTCCCTAGTTTCACAAAAAGGATGTTTCAGACTTGTTATTTTTTTGTATATTTCATACTTGCAATTTTTTTGTGATCTCCTTGCATCGGACCTGTGAATCCCTATGATATTGGTAGTTATTATCAGGGTGATATGCCATTATTGCTTTACAAAGATATGCTTTTACATTTACCAAGTCTTCCCAATAGTCGTCTCTTCAGATCTAGATGAGTGTGGACTTTGTAAATGAACCGTCAGAAAGGATCTGTGCTCTTTTCTCCTTCTAGCTTGATAACACTTATTTTTTCTTGAATCCTGTGTGTGTCACGTTCATGTCTCTCATTGTACTCTTTTTTCTCTTCCTTTACTATATTGTTCTGGTGTTCACTTACTCTTTCCGAGGAATATGAATACCACTTAGAGTTTGATATCTGTGGGGACATTATGGCACAGGAAATTCTAGTGCTCTCAAAGTGATAATGATAGGTCTGTTTATTTAATTTCAGAATAGTTGAGAATATTTTTCCAATCTGGCCTAAAGCGATGGCCTCACTCTCCAGATACTGTCTCTGCTAAGCAAAATAGAATTCTTATACTAGTCGACAACATCCCATACAAGTTCCATGCTGATGACTTCATTATCTAATAATGTTTTCTTAAGTAATTCATCTCCTTGGGATCGAGCTTGAACGGATTCACATATAGATTGATAATGAAGTATATGAGAAAAAAAGTATTTATATGACAATTAAAAATCACTCCCATCATACTCAGATCCTGTCTATTTAAAAAAATTACCAAAAAACTTGCTCCATAGAGATAAACAAACTTTGTTTTAAAGCTCTGTTTTAATAAAAAATAAAACTTATATAATTGATCTGCTGAGAGACATCAATGACACTATGCTGTAGATTAATCCAATAAAAGAAATTACACTGAACATAACTCTGTTTCCATTAAAAAAATTATAGCAACATAGTGACACTCTGTTGCATAAAAAACGCTACAACACTTTGAGCACAATCATATGAGACAAAAACAAAATAGCTAAATGAGAGAATCATTCGATCCTTTTCACATTAGATAGAAACAAAACCGAATTTAAATAAAAACACAACAATTGCGTTAAGGACCAGTGCATCCGTTAAGGAAAAAAACGTGGCTAACAAACGCAACACTTGGAAAATTTAGTTTTACATCTGGAGTTCAGAAAAAAAAAAACCCAGATGTCCATTGAATGCCTAAAAACTAGGCATCAAATATTTCGATCTCCCCCTTGATGTCAAGTTTTTTTAATTCTCAACAATAGTACAATATTTTCTAATTTATCCTTTGGAGGAGCCTTAGCAAAAATGTCTGTGAGCTAATCTTCAGATCGACAAAATTCAAAAGAGATGAATTGTTGTTGTGCAAAATCTCAAATGAAATGAGGTCGAATATCAATATGTTGGCTCCTGTTGTGGAATACATGATTCTTTGTCATGGAGATTGCGCTTTGATTGTCACAATAGACTTTGATGGGATTATTGACTTTCATTCCCAAGTATTCAACCAATCTTTCCATTCAGATAGCTTGTGTACTTGTTGATGATGCTGCAATATACTCTGCTTCTGTTGTAGATAAAGCAATAATGGGTTGCTTTTTGCTGCTCAAAGAAATAATATTTTCTCCAAAGAGAAAATCATATCCATAAGTACTCTTTCATTCATCCAAGCTACTTGCCCAATCTGCATCTGTGTATGCTACAACCTTGGAATCATTAGTAGAATTATAAAACAATCCAAAAAATTTGGTACCACTTACATATTCGAGGATTCTTTTGGCTGCCTTCCAATGAGACTCATGAGGTTGATGCATGAACCTAGCAACCAAACTCACAACAAACATTATTTCTAGCCTAGAGGTTGTCAAACACATAAGACTGCCAAGCATAGATCTATAAAGAGTGGCATTACAAAGTGGAGTTTCATCTTCCTTCATCAATTTACTCCCAACAACTAAGGGAATGCTCATAGGTTTACAACCTTGCATGTTAAACCTCTTCAACAAGTCTTCAACATATTTGGATTGACCAATGGATATACTTTCATCGGTTTGTTTGATTTCCATACCCAAAAAATATTTCATTTCTCCTAAATCAAACATCTCAAATTCAGATTTCATTGCCTCTTTGAACTCCTTCACAAGAAAGAATGAGGTGCTCATAAAGATTAAGTCATCTACATATAATCAAACAATGATGAAATATGATCCCACAACCTTTTTTTACAGATTATTCTCAGAAGCACATTTATCAAATCCATGACCGTGAAGATAATTATCAATTCTAGAGTACCAAGCTTTAGGGGCTTGTTTAAGACCATAAAGAGATTTTTTAAGCCTATAAACCTTATCTTCTTTACCTTTAGCAATGAAACCTTGAGGTTGTTCAACAAAAAACTTCTTCCTTCAAATATCCATTTAAGAAAGCAGATTTAACATCCATATGATAAACTGTTAACTTTAACTAAGATGCAATGGAAAGAAAGGTTCTTATAGTTCCAAGTCTTGCTACAGGAGCAAACATTTCTTCATAGTCAATGCCTTCTTGCTGCACATATCCTTTTGCAACTAAACATGCCTTATACTTCGAAATACTTCCATCCATATTAAATTTTAGCTTGTAAATCCACTTTACTCAAATAGTGGATTTCAATGAGGAAGATCAACTAGCTCCCATGTATCATTTTTTTCAATCTGTGACATATCATCCTCCATGGCTTATCAGTGCAAGCTT
>ML785669.1:100303-129606 GCA_009831015.1 Picea engelmannii | reverse complement strand
ACTCTATCCATAAACCAAATACCATAAACCCTTACATCAAACCATGTGCCACAACCTCACTGTTATGTAGCCTCAAGCTAAACCAACAACTTCAACAACACATCACAACCAAAAGACCAATACCCATATGCTAAATACAAACAACAAAATACCAATTGTATCCCTCAACAAATTTGATATATGCAACAATACCGAACATCCAATACCATCTCAAGAGCTAAACTCTAGCTCACAAAACATACCTCAAACAAGATGTGCCATATCTCTCATAAATAGACCCCAACCATGTTGCTGCCATGATTTTTCTGCCGCGATTTTTCTTCTGTGATTTTTCTGCCGCACTTTTTCTGTCGCGATTTTTTTGTTGCACTTTTTCTGCCACGATTTTTCTATCGCATTTTTTCTGTCGCACTTTTTCTGCCACACTTTTCCTACCACACTTTTTTCTATCAATAATACCTACCAAAATAACCTTTCACAAAATAGATCTTCAATGATATTCAATAGGTTCAAGTGTGATTAAATGAGAGAGACTTGCCTCTTATTTATACTTTCATGTAGCATCCCACTTTCCTTATTTTAGGGAGTTCTGCATTAAATTTATTATTTAAATACTTTCTTTTGCAAACACTTTGACTACTTTGACCTTTTGGGGCTTCTAGATGACTTATGAGGGTTCTCCAAGTTCACATCGCCATAAATCTCTAACCATGAGGAGTTATGTGATGTTCCACATACCACTGGAAATGCCATGACATGTACTATCCATATAGAATAATCATACCTGCAAATATATCAAAACTCATACCATTATCCATCAAAAAAACTTGGGTCAATTACCTAAACCTTTGTGCTACCAGAATTCACTACCGAACTTTCTTCAAGGGTTGACATCAATGACAACCAACCCAATTAATCAAAAGCATACACTTTCAAATTCTGGAGACTGGAATTCAAAAGACATCATTACAGAGCAAAGACAAATTTTGCATTATTTATCATTAGTTGAGCATTCTACTTTAAAATATTTGATGACTGGTTCTGGCCCTATATCTCATGAATCCTAACATGGTTAACATATATTAACTTACTGATAAAACCTTTTCTCCTTTCAATTCCTTGGGTTGATGGATGCAATGGATAAGTTACCAGAACTCCAACTCTTGCGTTGTATTCTCAAAAACCCCCATTCATTTCCAATAGAGGTAAATATAAGGACTTCCTCAAGTTGTATATAAAATTAATAAATGCACAACATAAAACCATTTAAACATAACTTGCCAAAACATCAAAGTTCCATCAACATTTACAACAAGTATGCCATATTTCACCACCAAATTTATTGAGATTAATCTAAGTTAATTTGACATATGTGAAATTAATTTGAGTTTTGAAGATACTGGTGAGCAAGAATTCGTGTGCCAACATGCTGAAATAAGGATTGAAATCTCGTCTTCCTTTGTCATGGTACAAAACAATATTAATGTTCTATTGAATAAACTAGTTGCTCATACATTGAATGTGTGATTTCAGAAAATTAAAGTGGGTTGTATGATGTGAATGATAAGTGAGTTGTCTTTTGCATGGTCATTGCATTTCAATGCTTTTTTCTTAGGCTTCCCACCAATGACATGAAATATGGATTGTTGTTTTATCTTGAAATATATTTCCCAATCTTTTCACCAATTACATCAATCTCATGTTAAAACAAGTGAAATGAGTAGTAAAACAAGATAATATCTGCCTCTTAAGAAAAAGTTTGAAAAAAATAGTAATAAGTTGCTTAGATCTAAATAATTTAGTTTTGACGGTAATAAGCTGCTTAGATCTAGATAATTTAGATTTCACTATATAAGTTGTTGAGATCTAAATAATTAGATTTGACGCGGTGAAACCTAGTATACAAAACATTAAATACTCTATATCCAATTATTTATTGATCGTTGTCGTCCCAAGAAGTGAGATAGTCACAACTGAGTACTTATTGCTCCCTAGTTTATTTGACAAAAATTTACAAATACATCAAAAATCCCAATTACCATTATTACACAAAACAAAGTTCAAATATTTGGATTCTATTATCTAAGTAATTTGGCATCTGACTTGTGACTTTTGAGAAAAACAAAATAGAAAATGGATATGCAGTTCACAAGAAAACATATTCTATTACACGTCATTTACGATCGTAACATCAAATTCAGTACAATAGCCACACTAACACAAAATCGAAATCAATGTATGCATTGATACCTTTCACACTTTATGTTTGTGTGTATATATATGGATTTTTCTAAGGAATAAATTATATTAAACCACAAACAATAACTATTGAACTATCAACCATAATTGATTTCTTTGAATCTTCGCAATTTAAATCATAGGAAAACACACAGACATAGCTCAGTAGTAAGTTGGATGTTAGATGTTATTCCAAGGCATGCTTTAAACTACATGTCTCATTCTCATAAATTCAAACATGCACACCATTCACTAACTCACACATGCATTGGCATGTAAATCTCTCAATCCACATACACACTCCATGTGTTGTTCAGAGTATTGATGTGGAAGATCTAATGGTGAGTTGTTTCAGGTTCCAACTATATTTGTTAGGTTTCTTTGTATAACGGGTTGAAGAAAGTTGGTCAACTCGAGTTTCTTGAAGAGTTGCTTGATTTTGGTTATTGATTAAACATATACTCATTGGTAAATGCTAAGCACAAGTGTTTTAGAATGGTATTGAATTAAGAGAATTGAAATACTTGCCTAGCTGAATTTCCCTAGAATTTATTCCAAATTATTTAAATGCTTTAACCCAACAATGTCAAATTTTTATGGTGTTCGTGTCTCAGTGATTTCATAGTGAATATAGGCCCAACCTCTATTAAGAAAATGGAACAAATCCCTAAGGAAATGCATAGGCCAAAGCATTGCATCTAAAACCCGAGTTACTACATGGTTGTAACAATGATCCACAATAATGTGAACCTTGTCTTTTATAACCATTGAAGAGATACAAGTCTCACCGTGTATCTGCAATTGGAAGCTATAGATGGAGTTAATGTAGCTTGAGCCTCGAGCAACAATGCAACACGAGAGAAAAAATAATCCAATAGATTGTGAAGAACGCATGTATGGAAAACTTTTAATGCTACAGGTTCATTTTGTCATTGAATCTAACTGTATAATGTGTTGTGTAAAATCTTATTGTGTACGAATATGATGTTTCAAAGCTCCCATAATCTTTCAAACCACAAATTATCAAGTCCATCTTGTATAATCAGAAAATAATGACATTATTTATCATATTATTATTGAATAAGAGCCCATGAATTTCTAGCCCCAAAATGAAATTGGTTTTATAATATCCACCATTAATGCGTGTTAGAACCTATTTATAAGCTTCATAACAACCTTGTTTACATCTTGATTCTTTCCCATAAATTTATCAATATCTTTTGGAGGCTCAAGGTACTAAACATGAGTGAGTTAAAATATTGCCCTTAAAATAGCTGCTAATATGCATAGTTGTATAAAGTTTAGCAATTTTATTTGCATTGTTATTTTTTTTTGGTTAACGATCATGGTTTTATGTATGTTTTTAATTTAGTGTAGACTTATGAGATCTCCTAGAAACCTCATGTTATCATGTTTATGATTGTGACACATGTTCATATACATTCAATACATGGTGAGTTCAACTCAAAATTTAGGTTTAGAACCTAATAAATATGCCCAACAAGTTGTTATGTGCCCAAAAACAACTAGTTTTTCTAGACTAGGTGTTTTATGTTTCCTAAAGGGGCTTGAGAAGTTTGTCATTATAAAATTACAAGCCCATGTGTGATTAACTCCAAACTTTTTTTTTAGGTTGAAGATTGATATGAAAATAATAATTTGTAATATTCGAAGAACCTTACATGTATTTTTACATCCATGAACATAATTGCAGGGAAGATCAATTCAACATCTCAATGACTTCACGTTTCTTCCTGGTTGCATCTCGATCCACTAAGTGAATGACGATCCACTCACATAATTGCAGGGAAGATCAATTCAACATCTCAATGACTTCACGTTTCTTCCTGGTTGCATCTCGATCCACTAAGTGAATGACGATCCACTCTTTTGTTTCCTAACTTGACCGTTGCATTATCGCCTTCATATGCACTAAGAGCTTGGACAAAAATCTCCTCTGAATGTTAAGTAAATTGAAAGCTACAAATACTAATTATAACTATTGTTCCTAAAGTATGATTTCTTTGTAATTTTTATGCACTAGTCTATTTTCCATTTTTTAAATTATGAATTTGAAATCAAAATTGTTCTAGCTTGAAATTAACACTGTATTATTGTTTACCTTATACTTGATAATGGAAAGCTTCTTCTTMTTATTTTTTAATATTTAATAAACTACATACTTACAAATCATATAACTCATTTAATCAATAATAAACTAATAATACGATATTATAAAAATTATAAAAATATTTTATAATTAAAAAAATTTCAACTAGTTTTTCCATCACCTTTCATAAAGTATGTAAAAAATTTCCATTTAACATCGCATAAAATTTCCTTTTAAGATCAATGATTTATAAAGTAAAAACATTTTAATTAAAAACGATTTCCATATACAGTGTGTTCGACAGGTATAATAAAGAAAGAAACACGTCATTGCAATTCGATATGGCATCCATCCCACGTGCCATTACGTTGGGTCCATATGAATTTACATTTTCCACATGGCCAATGTCAGTTATTATATTTATTTTTAATTGTGGAATTATAAATAGGAAAACACAAATATARGGAATCGAACCCTACCTGGTAGCGTGGGACGGTGAGAGTTTAAATGGAATTCGGATTTACATATGTTGTTGGAATTGTTTAAATGTGGTTATTATGAAATGGGAAAATAGTATAGTTTAATGTTTTTATTTTTTTTATATTTTTATTTAATTAATGAAAAATTGTTAGTTTTGTAAATTTGAGTGATTAATTTTGTATAATTTTAATATTTTAAAWTTTTTTAACATACTAAATYCATTTTTATATTTAGAAATACAATTTAAATAATAAAAAATTATAATTTAGTATAAATTTATATAACTGAATTCCTAAAAAAAACTAAAAAAAAACTAAACATAAAACTGTTAAATAACACTAGAAAAAGAATATCATATAATAATTATTTATATAAATTAATTAATTTTGATAACTCATAATAGATGTTATAAATAGAATATCACTTAAGAAAAAAATAGACGTCTCAAATTATATTAATACAATGTGAGTGACAAATTCGTTGAAGTAAGAATTATTCTTCAATCCATGACTCAAGTTCTCATTGTGAGGAATTATATTTATAAATTTAAAACATGTAACTTATGCAAAATTACATATCTATTTCAAAGAAAGATTAAATCTACTTAAATTAAAAAATAATAAAAATAAAAATAATGGAGGAAAGTATGAGAGTAAGTTTAAATTTACATAAATAAATAAATGGTAAAAAACCAAAAAATTATTATATAAATAAATAATAATAGCTTGTTCACCAGTGATAATACATGCTTAATATTAATATAATAAATTAATAAATACATATTATTGTTATATTTTGCTATATTAACTAGAATCTACTACATCTACTTAATTGGTCACGAAGATTAGTATAATAATTAATAATATAATTAATTAAAAAAATTAATGAATAATAAAACCTTTTATAAAAATTGGGAAAAGATTATTAATGATTAAATTTAAACCATGTAGTCTTGAGACAGAGAGGAAGAGCGAGAGAATGGAGCGGGAACGGATTTTGAATCCTGGAATATCTTGGATAGGCCTCCAATGGCGATGGGGCAAACTTTTCGAGTGATGTTTGCAATGGACTAGGCGGGTTTTTTACTTTTTGTTTCTATTGGTACTTTGAACGTGCTTCTAGGTTTTTTTTGGCATTTTTTCTGGGTTTTATATCATTGATGAAGGTTTTTGGCAATCTTCCTTTGTAGGAGTGTGAGTTAGTTATACTTTTGGACTTGTTTTTAGTGGAGGAACTGATCTTCTTTTCTATCTTTGGGAACTGGATAGTTGAGTTCCTTGGGGAGAGCGCACTCTGTTACAAGCCAACTGGCGTTGGGGTTGTTAGCACTCCGTAAATCTATTTGGCTGATAAACAGACAACGAAGGTAACTTTTTCAACCAACTTTGAGACCCGAAACTAGCCTTTCGGATCTGGAGAGGGCTCTCTTAGAAATGGTGCGGTCTCCACGCAGGATATGACTTTGAAAACAATGACTAGATTTGACACCTATGGTAAAATGGTTTCTGGTTATATTGGTTCAAAAAAGTAAAACTTGGGCTATGGGGTCGATCTGAGGAAGAGACAGAACAAATGAATCAGTGACTGGATTTGAGAGGAGAAGGTTAGGCGAGCAACAACCTTCAGTGTAAAACCGTAGTGTGTGGTGGGAGAAATTACAGGAAGTAACTCAGAAGCGCCGCTGTGGACGAATTCAGAGTTAGCGTGAGAGGAAAACGTTTTGTCTAAGTGGCGCGAACAAGGGGCACTGTACAACGAATCCGCAGGTTCGAAAATTCATTCCGAAATAGACAGTATAAGATATGAAATAAAAGGTAACATGAAACACATACACAAATAAAGAGACAGAATACATCCGACTATCACAACTAGAATCTTTTCATCAAATCACAAGACCTTTGCATTAAATTTCGGTCAAAAACTCAGATTACATACAATAGCAGTCATTTACTCAATTCGCCAACCAACCCTATTTACATAAAAATGATCTCCTTATATAGAAAGCTAATGTCACCCTTGGCTGTTAGGGTCGAGCTACTCTCTCCTGGAATCTTGGATTCGTTTTCTTTGAAAGAGAACAATAACTTCAATGGATTCACTAAAAATAGAAAACCCGACTTTGCCAAATCATAATCGTAACCGAAATATTCTTTACATTCATTGATCATGATCCAAATTCGACCATATGGTTGTGATGAGCCATCATTTGCACTGTTGGACACTCTGTCATCCCTGCATAGCAAGTCTGCTACGCAACAATAACCTACAACAAAAACGCAGCAGAATGTGCAACAAACTGGTAAAATAGGCGTTAAAGATGACATCGTATCTCACGGATAAAAAACTATTTTTAGAAACTGAGAGAGATTTTTGTATTTAAGATCGTTATAAAGAAAAAAATCTCTCAGTTTCTTGAAATTCATCTCCATTTGGCCGGAATACGTGTCTCACAAACATGTCTCGGACAGGAAATCACAAAAATTGAAAAATAGGGCTCAAATATTCCTTCGAATCTCCCAATCCGTGACACATTTTACAAATATGAGAGAGGTTTTTATTATTTGGTTTGTCTTCGACAAAAACCTCTCGGGGATCTTCAAAATTCCTCTTACATTGGTCGGAAATTTATCTTTAAGTTGACCACTAAACCAGTAATTTGCGCAGTGCGACCTGTAGTCTGTGCACAAGAAAAATCCACTGCGCGATAGCATCCTATGCGCGACAGCCCACTGCGTGGTGAAATCCATTGCGAGACAATATCCTATGCACAAAAACTTTCTTTGTGCGACAACATCCTATGCGCGGCGAAATCCACTGCGCGACAACATCCTATGCGTGACAAACTTCTTTGCACAACAACCTCCTCTGCACAACAATATCCTCTGCGCGACGACATTCTCTGCGCGACAATATCCTCTGTGCGACAACATCCTCTGTGTGGTACGCAGTGAATTTAAATGATTTGCAACATACCCACCTTCTGACATCTTCATTACAAATACCTTATTGGAAGCCGAGGGTTTTACATACAGTTTAGCCAATGCTTCCATCATCTCCTTCGTTTTTTTTTTCTTTTTAAATATTAAAAGCCACCAACGTTGTCAGGCTCATTCGTATCATTCATAGTGCCTTTCTGTCAAGAACCTTCCATTCTTTATCCTTCATGGATGTCGGCTTCTTTGCTATTACACCCAATGGTAGGAATAGATCCTTATTTGTAAATAATCTTCCATCTGCATCTTCCATAACTGGTAGATTTGGCCATTAAATTTCTCGACCCTAAATTTTCCATCTTCCACCATTACTCCCACTTGAACTAGGAACCCTCTTTTCCTGCGAGTTACCTTTCGCTCTGATACCAGTTGTTAGAAAAACGGGATTGTAGAACAATAAAATTAAAAAAAAATGCAGAAATAAAACACATAAGATACACAATACAATAGAGACACATATATACGTGGTTCACCCAATGTGGGCTACGTCCATCAGAGAAATTGTCAGGTCTTTTTTTATTATCTAGCAAAATGAAGGGATACAACCTACAACTCAACTGCTGTAACTTCCTCTTCTTTCTCTCACAGTCTCATCTCTCAGAATACAACATTCACGATAATACACAACTGCAAAACAATTCCCTCATAAGATAGGGTTCCCTTCTAAGGCAAAAACCCCTAAAATTAATTGTTTTCATTAGATCTGTGAACTTATAATGAACGATCCAGATTGACTACGAAATTACAATATTTTACATGACAATTTTTTCCAATATTTCTCTTTGAGGGCGTTGCCCCTGAATCCCCCGTGAGGGGGGGGGGGGCTACAAAAATTGTCGTCGCCTCCCCTTGGACCCCCCTAGCAATAGTTGTGGGGGCAAAAGCACCCCCACATTCCCCCGTTAGGGAATGGGGTCCAAGAACGGTTGAAACAAGCCTTTGAATCAAGAATATAATTAGACTCCACAACCAACAATGGAATGCATGTTGACTTTATGTAGAGTTCTCACTAAGTTCACACCTATATTTTTTACCTTTTCTTATTATTAACAACTTTTGACTTTAGTTATTTTTTTTTATTGGGAGAAGTTACTTTTTTACTTGACCATGTACATGGAAATCCCAACCTAGTGCGCATTACTTATCATGTGGATATTCTTATATATTGTACTCATTATCAAGGATTAATACATTGTGATTAGAGTTGGTTTCTTAGTCTCTTATGTGTGAAGATTGATTCTATTTTTCTCTATCCTCTCTCTCTTTTGCAATTAGCTAGTGTAGTATTTCCTTCTCACAATTACGTTTTGGATTGTGGTTTAATCCTACACTGGGAACTAATAGAATCTCCATGGTGGATGGTTTCATGAGGTATAACCAAGTGGAAATTCACCTAGAATATAGGGAGAAGATAGCATTCACAACATCGTGGGGGACTTTCATGTATGAAAAAATGTCTTTTGGTTTGATAAATGAAAGATAAACTTTTCAAAGAGCCGTGGACATATCATTTGTGGGAGAGAAGGATAGATTCATTTTTATATACTTAAATGACATGACTGTATTATCAATGACAGATGAATATCACATTAAGTATTTAAGATGGACCTTTGTGAAATGCAAGAAATTTGGTTTGTCCTTGAATCCCCAAAAGTTTCATTTTTCCATGAAAGAAGGAAAACTTATGGGTCGTATAATATCTAAGGAGTAAGGATAGGTTCAGAAAGATTAGAAGAATTCAAACAAATTACCTTACTCAGAAACAAGACGGAAGTGTAATCTTTCCTAGGTAAAATCAATTTTTTGAGGAGGTTTATTCCTAATTTTGTTGAAATGATGAAAAACATCACTGAGATGTTGAAGAGATTCATGAAGTTAGGTGGACTAATGAAGCTAAAGAATCTTTTTAGAAAATTAAAGAAGCATTAGGAGAAGCTCATTTTTTGGTCAGCCCAAATTATGATAAAGAATTCCCCATCTTATCTTTTGTCTCAGAGCAAACTATTGTTGATGTATTATTGTAAAAAAATGAAGATAATCAGGAGCATATCATAGCATTTTTTAGAAAATCCATGAGAGATGTTCAACTAAGATACAACAGTATGAAAAAACAAGCACATGCCATGGTTAAGGAATTGAAATCATTCGGATATTACATGTTGCATTCTAAAATATTAGCTTATGTACCTATCAGTGCTATAAAGGACATCCTTATACAACTTGATTGTGAGAGGAGAAGGGGTAAGTGGATTGCTAAAATTCAAGAGTGTGACGTGGAGATCAAGCTCACAAAATTAGTAAAAGGAAAATGGTTACCCAAACTCTAGGTTGAATCCAACTGCATATCTCTAGGCATGAACACCCTATCATCGGACATCATAGAAACATAATCTAAAATGAATGAAACATAAGAGCCATCCTTGAAGGTGAGCCCTAAATTTTCTCAGACTGATTGGTATAAGAACATCATCTTCTACCTACATAACTTAAGATGTTCACCAACATGGGACAAAGACAAGTTTAGGTCTATAACTGAAGGCTATAAAATATTGCATTTTGCGAGAAAAATTGTTTTGGATGGCTCCAAGGGACATATTGCTAAATTGTCTCACTAAAGAAGAAATGTAAGGCATTTTCATTGAATTCCATAAAGGAGTGTGTGGTGGCCATCATGCTTGGAGAGTCACTACCTATAAAATCCTCAGAGCTATTTATTATTGGCCCTCTTTTTTTTATGATGTGAATGTTATGGTCAAGGCATGTGTGAAATTCCAGCTATTTGTGGGGAAGAAAAAATTGTTTCCCCTCCCACTGAGACCTATCAAATTTAAGACATCATTTCAATAGTTGGGATTGGATTTCATTGGTGAAATCAATCCAAATTCAAGTGGACATCACAAATGGATTTTAAAATCCACTGATTACTTCAGCAAATAGGTAGAAGCCATCCCTACAAGGACAACAACTAACACAATCATCATAAAGTTTTGTGAAGAAAATATCTTGGATATATTTGAATGCCCAAGGAATATTATCACTGGTAATGCCAAAGCTTTTAAGTCTACTAAATCGGTTCATTTTTGTCTAAACTATAATATAGAACTTGGAAATTCTACTTCTTACTACCCACAAGGCAATGGTTTGGATGAATCCTCAAACAAGAATCTTATCAATAATATCAAAAAAATGTTGTCCAAAAACAAAAATGCATGATATTCTCACTTGAAGTATGTAGTTTGGGAAGATAGGGTCGGCATAAAAAGGTCCATTGGAACTTCTCCTTTTTAGCTGGTATATGGTTTGGAATCCATTTTCCCCATTCAGTTCATCCTTCCTATGATGAAACTACTTCAATATGAGGAGGAAAAATCAAATGATATGCAGAGGAGGAATAGCTAATTGATTGAAGTCCAGCAGACAAGAGAACAAGTGCAAATAAAATATCAAATTCACTAAGCAAAGGTGAAGGAAATATTTTGTAAAATGACCAAAGAAAGGAACTTCATGACATGAGATCTGGCCCTAAAATGGGATGCTAGAAGGGAAGCTAAGGGAAAACATAAAAAATTAACAATGTTTGGCTTGGAACCCTCCAGGTTGTTGCAGTTCAGGATAACAACACATATGAGTTGGCTCAGTTGGAAGGAGAATTGTTTGGGGCTCCTATAAATTAGAGGTTCCTCAAGCACTTCTTGTAGTACCGAACACGACAAAACTTCTTACACTATACATAAATAATTCACTTTCATTTATTTCCATGTATTTTTAATTTTACTTCATTGACTATTTATTACATGATCAAGTAGGTAGGGTTCTAATTTTGTAAGTTGTTGAGCATTTTTGTTTCATGTATTAGATCAATTTTCAAGAATTAGGAACCTGGTCATTTCAAGGAAGAATCCATAACCCAACAAAAGAAGGCACTTTGTCTATAGTTCTTAGTAGGTCACAAGGATATGTTGTCCCTATTGGAGCCGATGTTAGTACCAGATTCAATATTGTCACAAATGGGAAGATTGTTGAGGCTATAAGGTTGAGATTGGATGAGCTATAGACAAAGGGGTGAACTTCCATAGCTTTTGAACAGAAAGGACCAAGTTATTTTAGGGAAAAATAAAGAAAATGGAAGAAATTTCATGCCTTAAGCGCTTAAAGCAGGATTTAGGTGCTTACTAGGATACAAAACGGGACCTATCACGACCTGAAAGCCCCTAAATTCAATAGCCGATAATTTTACATGAAAATGTTGGCTAAGTAATCGAGCACTAGAAAATCTATGAGGATTGTTCATCGGATGACTACAAGTGAGGTAGATCAACGACTTGCGATCAATGTCACACTGTGAACATGCATGAGAAATAATGAAACTTAGCAATGCGACAATGGTTTGAGGGGACACGCATCACATGATGTATGATTTCGCTTGACAGGAGAATGGAAGGAGAAATCGTCGTCATTGGGTTGTGACAATGATATTTTGGTTTCACCAAACCACCCATCACCTCCAATACAAATAATACACCCATCTACCAACTCAACAACACGTGGAGCTAACTCAACACTCCATTGAGGACACTTAGAGGAACCAATGATAGGGTGACATGTTAGTGGGGCCCTCATTAGGGAAACTTCATAGCTACCACCTCGACAAAGGATACCCATCGAAGACACAAAATAGCATCTTGATCCCAGTGACATGTAGCCCCATCCCTTGCCACATAGGCACCAACATGGACCTATTAAAAATATGTCACGTGTTGGTGGGACCATGTTGAAATCAACAATGAATTCACTCAAAATTATGTGTTCTCCCTACGTTTTAAAAGCCTAGGCCAAAGGGAAGGAGATGGATGGCCTTAAAATCACATAGAAATGTGTTTTCAACAAGTTGTGAACTATATTGTAAAGCCGACACACCAAATCAACTGAAGGATTAGACAACCTACAACATAACATTTGGCCTCATGCACAAATATCATTGCCAATCATCACGAGGTCAGATACAACCAATGAAGGATGGGAATCAGTGACCATGTGCACACACACCTTAGTAGGCTTCAGATATCAAGTATTGTCGGCATGTGTACAAATCATTTCCCCCACTAACGACCTCCCCAAATACATGTCAAGGCCTTATAAAATAAATCCTTGGGAATAGAAGTAACCAATCTGTGAGTATTTCAACTTCTATAGGTGAGTTACTCAGATGTCGGGTATAATATAATATGACCCTCCTTCATAGTCTCTCCCCTCAGGAGAGACCAATCCTCCATCTTGGCTATAGATGTGTGAGGAGTTTCCAGACTGTCTTTGCAAAGGAGGGGAAGGCCCCTCTCTTCTCACACTAACTCATACATAATATAACTAAGACATCTTGTAGTCCATATTAAGGTGTAATTGCACAATATGATCAATGCCACTTAGAATCTTGAGGAAGATGATTCAATGGGTTGGTCAATTGTGCTATGCGTCATTGAGTGGCGGTGGCTAAGATGAAAAGGCTATTCGTTCTTCCAGCCAACCGAGGACTTCAATTGTTCAAAGATTGAACATGTCCATTGCAATAGTTAGTCTCAATTGAGTCACTTGGAAGAATTGAGACAAAAGCTCAATTGGAAAATGATGCACTTGTCACGACACAATAGAAGGTTTTCACTCTAGTGGTAAAAACAATTTTCACCTAGTAAAAATTACTCAACAAACCAGAAGCAATATCAAGAAGCAATATTGGATCGAATGAATGGTTTCCTAATACAAAAAGGTACTTATAAAAATGGATAAGGAACTCACTTTTAGGGTCAGCTCTTTGGGGAATTAAAGAGTGTTTTATATTGAACGATGTTTGATCAAAAGACCTCAAGAACAAACAGACCGTGAAGACAACATGCCTTAAGATTCATCCTATGCATTATATTTCAGTCTGTAACTCTTCTTATTTTTATGTGTGTCCTCTTATAAAACCACATCTTCCATTTTGGATTCTTGTATCAGATATGATTAATAAAAACTCAAGCAATAGATTATACACCATATTCAATGTGACTGTATGATGTCTAGTCATGGCATAGAAATAATTTCCTCTTAACAAATGACCATTTCTTGTCATTTATTTATGCATTTAAATGATGTGTAGAGGGTACCTCCATGTATTTGAATGTAGGAAGATGTAGAACTATTTTGAAGCATGTTTTCATGGATATGTATACATTTTTTAGAACCGTTGAATTCTTAATTCCTCATCACGTTATTCGTTTTCTATAAACTACAAGATTCATTCGTAGTGGTGTCTTGTATGTTTAGCGGTTTTTTTTTCTAATCCACCAACTCACTCACCCTAAAATCTTAATTGTCTGAAACAATAATGGACATATGCCTCTTGAGGTTCAGTGTTTCTATCATCTAGGTTGATACTGTTTGAGGGTTGAGAGAGAGAGAGAGAGAGAGAGAGAGAGAGAGAGATCCAATAATTTTTACATAATATTTCTTCATTGCATATATGGCTTTAAGACTCGTCCTAAGTTTTATCCCTTGGGATGCCTCGACATCGGTCCAATAGTAGCATAGAACATCTTGAGGGATAACACATCTCTTGATAAATCACCTTATGTGTTTTCACATGGATACATAGTGCCCACATTATCCCTTTTCATAATTATTAAAATTTGCACTCCACAAGTTGAAATATCCCCCAAATGCTTCATCATTGTTGTGCCCTTGGTCTTTTCCAACTAATTACACTTTTCTTGCATTTCATAGAAATCCAATTATTAATAGCATTGCATTCATTTATGATATCATGGTTTTTCCAATCATCCCCTTTACCAACAATGATGGGGATGCACTCATCTCCAATAGTGTTGGTATCTGGTAATGACGTCAATGATACCACAAATTCCGATAATAAATCAAGCGTTGTTGCAAGAGAGAAATGTGGCACACTTGGAGGAATGAAAAAGTATGTGCATTTAATGTACATATATCACTTCACAACATGTTTGCATATATTTCGTGTTATGACCCTTGGGGTTATATATGGATTTGAATCATATGTAATGTAGTTAACTTCAAATGTAATAGTGGTCAACCTAGTAGGGAACCCACATGTGTAATTGTAGAGAATATGTATATATATAAAGAGTTTGTATTCCATCAAACATTACCTTAGTTGTAAGCATGGTTTTAATGGAATTTAATGAAACAACTCTCAACATATCAAAGATTAACATCATTGTTCAATATGTAAAAGGGATTGAAACGTATGATATTGTAGACCTTTAACATTGGCAAGTAGTCAAATGAATAGTTTGATATTAAATGGGGTTACCTAGTTATGGTATTTGTTTTAATGAAAGTTTATATTCTTTGCATTATACTAGTTTTAGTGATTCTCATTGGACCTGTGATATTGTAAAATGTAGATTATGAGATTGTGTTTGATGTTAGATAATAGAGTTATTCATTGGAATAGGGAAAAGGAAGAAGGAGAAGGAGAAGGAGAAGAGATCTTATAATCATAAAAGCTACTCTAAGATACCACTAGATAAGCTTATCCCATAATTGTTTCATATCAACATATCTAATAGAAAATGAAACTATTAATGAAAAAAAACACTATGAACTTTCCTAATACTTGTAACCATATTGGAAAAAATAAAAATTATAATAATGCAATACTTAAAAGTTGTATAACAATAGAAACAAATGTGTGCTTCCTTACCAAAATAAAAATATCTAAACAAACATGGGTTTAATATGAACCCTATCTAGATGATTTTTTATTCTAAGAATGATAAGTGTGCATTCTAGTAGAATGCGACAATATGGTAAACCCAATGACCATGTATTATACGATTAAGAAACCAAAGACAAATATAATCTAATCTTCCCATCAACGAGAAGAGTATATAATATAAAATCCCAAGCTTAAAGCTTCCAATCGAACTTTAAGATTATGTTTCCATCAAAAGGGTAAATGACTTACTAAGAGGATTACGTCATTCTAACACCTCTTTCTCTCTTTACGGTGTTAATAACTTTTATACTCACCAAGAAGACGAGAATACAAACAATATAGATTTTGGATAATTATAACGTTGATAAATTAGTTGAGAGTTACATGTCAATACTTCTTGTTACAAGGTTAAGATAGAGTCATTGACTTTGTTGGCACAACTATGAACATTGTTGACCCTTGGTTACATATTAAGGAAGAAGAAAGAAAAAGTACGAAGTGCGTGGAAGGCACATAAACCAAGGAAGGGTCGAAGTGGGTAAAGAAGCAGAAAAGAATGAACGAGGTAAAGAAAATCAAGTCGTTGAAAGAGAATATCAAGGAAGATAAAGCATCAAAGAAGATAGATTGCGGACAACTCAGAAAGCGGAAGAAGATACTAATGGGTGCTTTGGAGAACCTTGTGGAAAAGAAGGAAGAACAGGCTGGTGAAGCCCTTAAAATGCCGGCTATGTGGATCTAGGGTTTCGACATCTAGGGTTTTGACACCTAGGCTTCAGTCTAAGGTTGTCTGAGAGTCATGAAATGTATAAATAAAGGTCTAGAAAAGTTGAGAGTGTGGTTGGTTGGTCATTGGTTGTTGTTGATTATTGTTTTTGTCGTCGTTGTTAGCAATATTGAGAGAGAGAGAAGTGTTTGTAAGAGAATTATGTATTCTGGATCTTCAACTGGGTGCAAAGATCAACCCTACAGCTAGGTGCGCAGGGAAGGGGAGATAGAGAGGAAGAAATAGAAAGATTTGCAGCTAAGTGCATAGATAGAACTATATGTTTTCATCTACTATATCAAGAAACACAGTTCTGTGGACGTATCCCTAGTGAGAGGGTGAACCACATAAATCTTGTTGTTCTTTGTGGTTGATGTTGTGTTATTTGCTATCTGTTATATTGTTATTGCATTATTGTTTCCATATTAAATATAGAAGATATAAGATAACTTTGTGAAGCCAAGTATAATATTGTTAAAGACTCTCTAGGTTACATTGCATTGTTGTTCTGGAATCATTTTGCATTTCCTCTGGTTGTAGACACGTGTCCTGCAACCCCCTATTGCTACTTCGGGTGAGACTTCATCTGCTTCGCAGGTGTTGCCGAAAGGGCCAGTAGTTAGGGTTTGTTGGTGCGTTATTTGAGTTGAACCCCGGGTTTTCCCTTGTGCCAACAAATGGTTCAGTTGCCGAAACCGGGATCTTCTTGAGGGAATGTCAAGATGGTTTCCATCGAAGGCAGAAATTCATAACTGGATAGAAGAACAAGAAAGTGACTTCATCGTAGCTCAGAACAAGAACCCTAACATTATTACAGAAGACTGGTTGGGGAGGTACATCTTTACGGATGTGCACGAAATTTTCTTTACAGGAGTTCATAAGGATTTATACGAGTGGTTAGCAAAACTAGAAAACACTCTGTTTGAAATCATATCTAGACCACCTGTGGTTTGTGCATCGGCGTTGATCAAGAAAGTCAAGAGAGTTTATAGTGTTGTGTCTAGAGAAATAGATCTCTGGTTTGATAGCACTATTGGAGGGTACATTACTGAGTTTTCTATTGACATAGTGGAATCATATAGCCAAGCATAGAGGTATTTCTTCAAGGGACCTAGAGGGAAGTTTCTACACTTCTTGAAGTTAAAGATTAAGATGTTATTGCATGAGAAGAATATCCTGAAGATACAATAATAAGTGGGATTTTTAAAGTTAATGTTCAAGAATTTGGACAACGACAGTGACGCAGAGGCTGGACACACACGCAGTGGGAGATCATTCAGAGAAGTTCCTCTTGCAAACCTGTTTAAGCAGAGTTACAGAGACTAGGGATTCTACAGTGGAGAAGAAGCAGATCTAATAGACAAAGAGTATTCAGAGTCTGCAAGAGCATAGGAAGTAGAGACTGACGAACTTCGTCGAAGAGAACCAGAAACTTCAAGGACTGCGCCTACTGTCAAAGTAAGTATTATTACTCCTCCTGTTGTTTCAACAACATTAAGTAGCCAGAGTAACCAGAGTAATCAGAGCACTCAAAGTACTATTACAAGCATTTTAGCACATACTCAGTCAAGAAACCTAGGAAAGTCCATGGCAAACGAAATGAGGCTACCCATTTTTAGAGGAGATGGATCGGAGGATCCCAACCAACATTGGTTCTTATGCGACGATGTATGGAGCATTAAGCAAGTCAACGATGAAAATGTTAAGAGAGCTCAGTTTAGTAGTACCTCGAGGGATCGCGCCTTGAGCTGGTACATGATGTTTGTTACAGGATATGTACAACCTAAACCGCTGAGTGACATTAAGACCTGCGTTGAGTGTAGAGTTCAATAAGCCTAAGTCGGAGTCACAATGCATTACAGAGTTGAAGGAAATCAAGCAGAGGCTGACTAAACCTGTTTGGGAGTTTGATCAAAGGTTTAAGACCTTGAGAGGCCATTTAAGTTTTCAGATCACAGATGAACAACATAAGGAATGGTTCATCGCTGCCCTCCTGCCACACATTGGAGTTCCTCTGATGCAATAGAAGGTCTCTTTGTAGGCTGAAGCTCTGAAGATTGCCATGAAACTAGAAGCAACCCCTGTAAGAGAATCCAGTCCAGGTATGAGCCAGATTTTGAATCAATTGACTAGTTTATCTTTACATGTTGAAGATATAAAGAATGACAAAGGAAAAGATAAAAGATAAGATATATGTTGTATCAGATGTAAAGAAGAGGGCCATGACAAAGAGCATTGTCCTTTATTTAATGAATACTTGGCCTCTGGAGTGCCTAACCCTTTGAAGCAAGCTATTTTACCCTTTATTGCGCATTCTGTAAATCTATGGGGCATGATGAGAATGATTGTAGGGCTTATGATCTCATGCATGAAATGTCAAAGGATACATATAGAATTCAAAGAGAATTACAGTCAGAAGGAAATACTGCGCAGCTCAATTCCCCAGGTAGAGAAAACTTCAACCCTCGTGGTGGATTCAAAGAAAGAGAACAAGGAGGAGGAATGGGTCGAGGTCGAGGTCAGATCATTTGCTATAACTGCACCTAGCCAGGTCATTTGGCAAGGGATTGTCAGAACCCTTGTACTACTTGCAGCTACTATAATTCATTTGACCATGTCATTGAAGACTGTCCAGTATTGTTAGCAAAACTTCAGGAAAGACAAGGTGGAAACCAAAGAGTCCAACTAATATAAGAAGAACCTTGCAGTGAGGATCCCAGAGTCGTTGTGATTACTAGAGGAGGGGTTGTCACAAGAAAAGACAGGGTGACTCTAGGAAATACCACAGATGGATCATGGACCAAAAGATCTTCAGAGAAGACACCATTGTTTGATCCAAGGAAAGAAAAGCGTATTTTTTAAGAAACAAGAAGAGAATTTGTAGGAGAACATGCTTCTTCATCTAGGGCACAACCAGAAGCAAGGGAATGTGAAATGCCTCTAGCATTTTATCAGTCTGCCCTAGCTAGACAAGGAAAATAGGTAAGCAAGCTTATGGACTTCTTGTATACTTGCATCAATTTGATTAGAGATGAAAGATATGTGCAAGAACTACAACACCTGATAAGACGGTATGAAATTGGGAAAATAGATCCTTTGTTGAGTAGAGTTGTGAATCAAGTATATATAAATAGGAGGACAAGCAAGGAATTACACCTTAGTACTCAAATTGGAGACTACGACATAGACTATGTGGTCCTCGACTTGGGATCATAAGTAAATGTTATGACGAAGCAAACTTGGGCATTGATGGGAAAACCTAAGTTGATTTACTCTCCTATCAGGCTCAAGATGGCTAATCAATAGGCGGTGATCCCCTTTGGAATACTAGAGCATGTCCTTGTAGACATTGACGGAGTGAGGACATTTGCATACTTCGAAGTGATTGAGATTGTTGATGATAGTTGCTCCTACCCTTCATTGCTAGGAATTGATTGGGCTTTCAACAATTCAATTGTTGTTGACCTAAAAAAGAGAAGAATGACATTTGAAGGTGATGGCCTTAGGGTCATTGCACCTCTTGATCCTGATGAAGGTTGTAGATACACAGAACCTATAAGAGAATGAGACCGCACCTATGAGCTAGAGAACATCTATAAACTGACAACATGACAGCAAAATTACATTAATCCTACAACAGATGGAAATCTTAGTTGGCAAGGTGAAAGTGCATGCTCATCAGATTCAGAAGAAGCATTGGAAAATTGGCAGAACAAAATGTATGAAGTCTCTACGCAGAGGTGTGCCATATTGACCAGAGCAGATCGTTGGATTGGCACATAATTAAGTAATCTTCCTACATTTGATGGATTGAATAATTTAGAGACATTTTTATTTTAATTTGAAGGAATTGTACCAACACAACAGAGGTTGTTGGTACTAGACGAAGCCTTGAAAGCAACACCGAAAAGATGGTGGGAAACACACAATAAGAACATCACGAAGTGGGTACAATGTCGCACTTTGATGACAGTGCGCTTTTCAGACCAAGATGAAGGTTGCTAAGTTCGATACACAGGTCAGAGTTGTCCTAAGAACCATGTGCGAAGTTGTGAGGAAGCCTGGAGCAACATTCCTAAAGAGCAGTGGGTACATAAGTTCATTAACACCTTAGATACTATGTCTATCAACTGGTATCTTCAAGAAGAACTGTGCTTCGTCACTACAGATTGGTATGGTATGACCTAGAAATTTATATCTACGTTCTTATTTAAAAGTCAGTACCCCACAATAGATCAATATTTACAAATTGTAAGACAAAAGGTCTTTGAAGAGGCACCTAACCCTCCTCTTAACCAATAAGAAGATGAATGGATTGCGCCTCTTCAACGGTTACAGGGTTGTTATAATATTAATGTTGATGAGGATGATGACCCTAGGGATGTAAACATTGCAGAAACTAAAGGACAAAGAGACATAGAAGGGCTAGGGATTGAATTACCTTTTATTGGGCAACCTATTAAAATTAAGAAGGTTAATATTGGAACAGAGCAAGCACCTAAGTTGGAAAATGTTGGAGACTATTGGGATGATGCTACTATTAGCAAGATTACAGAACTATTGCATGAATACCAAGACTTGTTTCCAACCAAGTTCACATACATGAAGGGCATTAAAGGGCCCATGGAAAAAATGAAGATTCATTTGAAACCAGATGGAAGCCTTGTCAAGTAGAGACCTTACAGACTGAATCTCAAGTACAAGCAGAAAGTTAAGATTGAATTGGATAGAATGTTGGAAGAAGGAATCGAAAAACATGTTGAACAATCTGAATGGATCAACCCTATGGTGGTCCAAGATAAGAAGTCAGGAAAAATCAGAATCTATGTAGATCTAAGGAAATTGAATGATGCATGTTTACATGATCCATTTCCTACACTTTTTATTGATGAAGTCCTATATAATGTAGGAGGACAGGAAGTCTATTCATTTACAGATGGATTTTCGGGCTATCACCAGATCAAAATTGTTAAGGCGGACAGACATAAGACCACATTTGCAACAGAATGGGGTTCTTTTCAGTACAATATGATGTCTTTTGGTTTGAAGAATACACCATCCATCTTTTCTAGGGTGGTTGTCCAAGCATTTAAGGAGTTTTTACACAAGTTTTTGGAAGCATACTTTGATGATTGGACCGTTTTTATCCTACTGAAAGATCATATTAAATGTTTGAGATTAATGCCAGATAAATGCAGACAATGTCAAATTTCCCTGAATTTGAAGAAATGTATTTTCTTTTCACCTTTTAAAAGGTTGTTAGGACACATTGTATGTAAGCAGGAGTTTTTGGTATATCCTTCCAAGATCGCTATCATTGTTGATCTACCTCCTCCTACTTCAGTTAGACAGTTGGGCACTGCATTGGGACACACTGGATACTACATAAAGTTTATTAAGGGCTACACACAACTAATAACACCTATGGAGAAGATATTAAAGAAGGATAGTAAGTTTCAATGGACTGAGGAATGTCAGCAAAGCTTCGACACACTAAAGTAGAAAATGGTCACTGCGCCTATTTTGGCTTTTCCGGATTGGAGTAAGGAATTCAATGTTCATGTCGATGCTTCATCCATTGCATTAGGAGAAATTTTAGCACAGCCAGGTGCAGGATATATTGACCACCCTATAGCATTTGTTAGCAGGAATCTTTCTACATCCGAAATAAATTATACTACCACTGAAAGAGAAGGCTTAGCCATGGTATACGCGCTGCAGAAGTTTAGACACTATTTGTTGGGAGGACATTTTAAGATGTTTACTGACCATTCTGCATTGAAGTACTTAGTCAACAAGCCAGTGTTGGGGGGAAGAATATGAAGATGGTTATTATTATTCCAAGAATATGACTTTGAAATTGTGGTCAAGCTAGGGAGAATGAATAAGGGACCTGACCACTTATCTAGGTTAGACCATGGAGAGGAACCTATCAGTTTGAATGATACACTACTAGATGCACAATTGTTGGCCATCAGGAAAGTCGATGATCACTTCGTCGAGATACTCCAGTTCCTGTCCACAGGAATGGCACATCGCGAGTATACAGTGATTTAGAAGAAACAATTGGTAGTTTGCGCTGCATATTTTCAACTTATAGATGGACAATTATATAAGATGGGACCAGATGAGATCTTGAGGAGATGCGTTATGGATGAAGAAAGACCATTGATTCTTGCAGAAGCACACGAAGGCATTGCAGGAGGACATTATGCAAGGAAAGAAACAACGCAAAAGGTTCTCAAAGCTGATCTCTAGTGGCCCACTTTACATAAGGATGCTAAGGAATACTGTAGAGCCTGCGATGTATGCCAAAGGATAGGGAATCCATCTAGAAGGGATGAAATCCCTTTATCCCCTCAGTTAACTTTACAGTGATTTGAGAAATGGTTTATTGACTTTGTGAGACCTATCAACCCACCACGAAGGCGCACAGGAGCTCGATACATCATCACTGCTATAGAGTATTTGAGCAGATGGATAGAAGCAAGAGCAGTTAAGGACTATAGTGCAACTACAATTGCGTGATTCATCTTTGATGATATCATAACCAGATTTGGATGCCCAAAGATCCTTATGAGTGATCAGGGTACACACTTCAATAACAAAACTATTGAAGCCTTGACGCAGGAGTTCAAAGTTCACCATCAGAAGAGCACATCATACCACCCACAGGCGAATGGTACGGTCGAAGCTTTCAATAAGATTTTGGAGACAACGCTAACCAAGATTTGCAGTGTTAACATGGATGATTGGAATTTAATAATTCCAGCAGTGCTATGGACTTATCGAACCACTTGCAAAAAGTTAACAATGCAGACTCCCTTTAAGTTAGTTTATGTCCAGGAAGCAGTAGTACCTATGGAATATTTGGTGCCTAGCTTAAGAAATGCAACATTTACAGGTATGGATGACACTGGCGTTGTTCAAGATAGGCTCCGATAGTTGATAGAATTAGAGGAAGACATGTTTATTGCAGGATTTCATCAGCAGGTACAAAAATAACGTGAAAAAGCTTACCATGACAGACATATCAAGAAGAAATAATTTAAGCAAGGAGATTTGGTACTTTTATATTATAGCAAGTTCATGAAGCATCCAGAAAACTTTAGGACACATTGACTCGGACCATTTGAAGTTGCATATGTTACATAAGGAGGAGATGTGTAGTTGAAGACTCTTAATAGAGAATGAAATGACGGTTTAGTAAATGGGAACTGGTTGAAGCTGTATTGTGACAACCAGCTGCCTCGCAGCTCTCAGTAAAAAGAAAGGAACAAGGATCTAGGTACCAAGTGCAGTTGAAATTGGATACCAGACACAGAAAAAAGAATCTGCACACGATAGGGAGAGACAACGCAGAAAGAACATGATGCTCCACGCAGTCTGTAGTCGAAGTAATACAGAAGGTTCAATCTTGCAGTGACTCGGGACTAGTCACATGTGAGTGTTGGGGGCTTGTTGGCCCTCGGTTACATATCAAGGAAGAAATTGAAGATTAAGGAAGAAGAAAGACAAAGTACAAAGTGCGTGGAAGGCACATAAACCAAGGAAGGGTCGATGGGTAAAGAAGCAGAAAAGAATGAACGAGGTAAAGAAAAACAAATCGTTGAAAGAGAAGATCAAGAAAGATAAAGCATCAAAGAAAATAGATTGTGGGCAACTCAGCGAGCGGAAAAAGATACTAATGGATGCTTTGGAGTACCTCGCGAAAAAGAAGGAAGAACAGGCTGGAGAATCCCTTAAAATGCGGGCTATGTGGATCTAGGGTTTTGGCACCTAGGGTTTCAGCATCTAGGGTTTTGACAACTAGGCTTCGGTCTAAGGTTGTCTGAGAGTTACGAAATGTATAAATAAAGGTTTAGAAGAGTTGAGAGTGTAGTTGGTTGGTCATTGGTTGTTGTTGATTATTGTTATTGTCGTCATTGTTAGCAATATTGAGAGAGATAAGTGTTTGTAAGAGCATTATGTATTCTGGATCTTCAGTTGGGTGCAAAGATCAACCCTGCATTTAGGTGCGCAGGGAAGGGGAGATAAAGACGAAGAAAGAGAGAGATCTGTAGCTAAGTGCGCAGATAGAATTGTATGTTTTCATCTACTATATCAAGAAACACAGTTCTGTGGACGTAGCCCTAGAGAGAGGGTGAACCACGTAAATATTGTTCTTTGTGGTTGATGTTGTGTTATTTGTTATCTGTTATATTGTTATTGCATTGTTGTTTCCATATTAAAGATAGAAGATATAAGCTAACTTCGTGAAGCCAAGTATAAGAATGTTAAACGCTCTCTAAACTACATTGCATTGTTGTTCTTGAATCATTTTGCATTTCCTCTGGTTCTAGACACTTGTGTCCTGCAACCCCCTATTGCTACTTCGGGTAAGACTTCATCTGCTTTGCAGGTGTTGCTGAAAGGGCCAGTAGTTAGGGTTTGTTGGTGTGTTGTTTGAGTTGAACCCTAGGTCTACCCTTGTGCCAACAAACACTTTAGGAGTCCATCAATAAATGCGAAAAGACCATTTCTAAATTGAGAATTATCCAATAAATGTGAAAATGGATTTCTAAATTGAGAACTAGAGAAGAAGGATCTATGGGCTAGCATGAAGACGATGTGGTGAAAGGAAACGCAAGTCCAAGATTATAAGATGAAACAAATCCATACATGTATCTTTAAGTTCTTTGGAATGACATGGCAATAACTTGGGTCTTGAATTCAATTTGTAAATTGTCTATATACAAATGTAAGCCTTAAGTGTTGGGTTGTGACAACACATACCATTTTAGTTACAAGTCTAAAGATTCTCAAGTGTTTGGCTTTCCGTCTTCCTAGAAATGATTGAGATCTCTCTTGTTTAAATGTAAAAGTCCGAGAGGAACTTATTGAGATTGGTGTAAACATTTCTCCATTTGGATGAGCATGAATGGAATATCATTGCCCCCATTTTGTATGTGTTGTTTGTGATGGTTATTTATTTTTCTCTTTTCTCTATGTTTATTAATATTATATGTGCAGACTCAATCCCTAACAAGTGGTATCAGAGCATGAGGAGAAGAGATCACTCATTTTCTGAGTCGTGTGAAGGACGTAGAGGTTGAATTCACGAATAGGGGGAGAAGGGGGTCAATAAAAGACGCGTGAAGGAGGATTAGGGTTTTCTGGGTGGTTTAGAGCATGGAGATCCCAAATTATTGATCTATTCAAGTGCCATGAAGAAAGGGAGGTGGTGGCGGTGGACAAGTAGGTGGTTGTGGTGGCCATAAAATTTGTGATCGTGGCGACCGCGATTATAGTAGTCGACACTGGGCAAGCAGACTATCCACTATTTGCAGGCAGAGGCAGATCCATCACACAACAAAGAGTCATCCAACGATTGGCTCGATTGAGTGTTGGACAGACTGACTAAGATGGTGGCATCGAAGGTCAATTTATTGAAGGTTGTGGTGATGAAAGAGATGCAAGGTATGCCCATGTTAGGCCACCCGCGTTGATTCTCGATGGACATACTTGTTGAAGCAGAGTGTGAAGATGTTACTAGACCAAAGGATGGTTTTTTGTGACAGTTTTTGGCTTTGAATCAGCCCAATGATGCCGACATTGTGGGTTTCAGCATGGCATATGGGAAGTCCATTTATCTGCCATTGCGTTGCAGCGGCTTGATACTCCAGACATATGGGATATTGTTGGATACACTTGTGCGACACAGGTTGAGTTGTTGCGTAGTTTGTGAGGATGTACGAGAGTGTATAGTGTGGACATGCAAGTACACTAGATGAGACAACACCAAAGTTAGGGTTGGCCCAGAGCTAGCGCCTGGGGTGGATGGGGCTTATTTCCAGAGTACCAAGTGGAGCATAGCATCCTATGTAGGGCCCCAAACCTGTCCATCAATTCCTTGTGTCGTGTGGTTCACAAGAGACTTAAGTCGAAGCTGAGGTGGCACACACGGGCCACTAAGAAAGACATACTTTCCAATAGATGGCAATCGACACTTGTGGGATGAAAGATGAAGCATCTCGATAAGTCGATGATGGTGCGCAACAGTGGAAGCAATGGTACGACATAGTTTTTTTGAATGCAAGGTTCAAGGTGGAGTTGACACCTTATTATATATAAATGGGCATATGTCTATAAGACCTATTTAGACATGTGTACCCTAGGTTTGAAATTTCATTGGTAAAGTCTAGACGACCTAAGCGATAGGGGAGCATGCAGTTTTCCCAGATTCCTCGTCTTTGAAGGAAGTTTGGTGAATTTTGGTCATGGGGAGGAATTAGGTCATGAGTCATGGTTTTCAGGGACACGTTTTGGGTAGCTTGTGAGCCCATGTATTGCATGTAATGAAGCATTGACATTAGCCTAGAGGTGAGAGGTGAAGGTTCACTTGGATGACTTGGTCAGATTCAGTTAAAGAAGTGCATCTTTGTTGGTTATGGTGATGGAGTTGAGGGATGCAAATTGTAGAATCCTACTACCCACCAATCGTCATTAACAAAGATGTTACATGGAAAAATTGGAAATTGTTCAGGATCACAAAGGGAGATCTGTTTGCAAACTCAGGGAACCATTGGATGGCCTAAGATACCCACACAATGGTACAAGATGTTTGATTCCTTCATGGTGAGCCAAATTTTACAAGAAGCGTGAGTATAACCATTGTCTTTATGGTATATTCATTATGTTGATGTTATATGTTTTTCTTGTAGCAAGCACAAGCATGGTTGAGATCAACAGGTTGGCTAGGTTGGTTAGGACATTTGATATGAAGGGTCTAGAAGCAATTAAAACAAAACTTGAGCATGGAAATACACAGACATAGGAAAGATGGTAAGCTTTGGTTATCACAACAGGAGTATGTGGAGAAGATACTCGAGAAATTCAATATGAATAATGTGACACTGGTAAAAATATCCCTTTGTCTTTCCATTGTAAGCTTTCTTCAGATTTATATCCTAAGTAATGAAGAAGATAAGGTTTTTATGTCTCATGTATCGCATGCTAGTATGAAAGTTGATGTTTGTGATAAGAATGTTGAAATATTTCATATCAATTGGTGTTGTCAGTGGGCACATGGAAAATCCGGGAAAGAGCATGGAAATGGGTGCTTCGGTCTCTAAGAAGCACGAATATCACCTACAGTGGTTGCAGCAATTTAGTTTGTGGTTATGTTGATTCAATGGAGGTGGATTATTCCATACTGGAGAAAACTATGCAGACATGTTTACACACAACCAACATAGTTAGAGAAGCTACGAGGTGTTTCCTCTTGGCTTGCAAGAAGGTGATGTTTAATTTGTTGGGAAAGGCATCAATAAATTGTTGTCAAGGTGGATATGGTTGGGTTGTGACAACACATACCCTTGCACTTACAAGTCGAAGGATTCTCGAGCGTTTGGTTTTTCGTGTGCTTGGAAACGCTTGAGGTCTCTCTTGTTTAAATGTAGAATCCCAAGAGGAACTTCTTGAGATCGGTGTAACCATTTCTCCATTTGGATGAGCATGAATGGAATATCATTGCCTTTATTTTGTATGTGTTGTTTGTGATGGTTATTTATTTTTCTCTTATCTCTCTATTTATTAATATTATATGTGCATACCCCATCCCCAACATTAAGGAGTGTTATAGATGATCTAGTTAAGGGAAAATCGAGAGAGGATTGCTGCTAAGGAATGATAAAAACAAGACGACCAAGACCAATTGACTCGTCATGACGCGCAACTTCAAAAAACAAATTGATTATCTCTTTTGATTGGGTGGGGATATACAATGAGGTACTTAATGAAGATAGTTAACTTGGATAACATTTTAATTTTTTTTATAAAGTTAAAGTATTCAACCATTTTTTTAACAAAAAAGAAGAAGATAATTTTATTATATTTAAAAAAGATACATAAAAGTACATAGAGGTCTTTCATAGACATAAACCACACCCAATTCCCCACACAAATGTATCATGTCATTATTAACAAAGTATCAAAGAAAAACTGATATTATGTCATTATCAAGAGAGAATCAAAGCAAAACAAAGACATAACCAAAATTTTAGAAAGCACACCCAATTCCCCACACAAGTGTATCATGTCATTATCAACAAAGTGTCAAAGCAAAACTGATATTATATCATTATCAGCAGAGTAAAGCAAAAGAGAGATATAACCAAAATGTCATTATCAACAAAGTGTCAAAGCAAAACTGATATTATATCATTATCAGCAGAGTAAAGCAAAAGAGAGATATAACCAAAATTCTAGATCATGTGTCTATGACCATATACAAACCATACTAATTACCAGTTTCCTATGATCAAGACTTTTTCCAACATAAAAATTGCTCACTGTATTTATAATATAATTGTGTACACATGTCATCATATCTTTTCCATACATAATCAACCCTCCCATAATACTAAAAACTTTTTAATAGACTGGATTTGTTTCTACAGATTTTTTCAATACACAAAACTAAAATGAATCAACCAGTATCCCATTACAATCAAAAAAATAAAAACTATCTTCTTTTTCTTTTGTTTGTGGTATACCAAACATAAAATTTAGGCTAAAAAAGATTTAAAAAGAGTACAGCCCTCATTTCCATCTACCCAAAATTTGTATTCCATCCTCCCTTCGGTCTTCAGCAAAGCCTTATTTAAGAGGGAATCTGCCTCCTTGTTTAGTTCCCTATATATATGAGAGTATCCCGTCCTTCCAACCCACAAGTGAGGCAATATGTAGTTTCCCTTTGCCATTTAACCAATCAATGATAATCTTTGAATAGCCAAAAACCAACCCACAAGTGAGTAGTTTCCCTTTGCCATTTAACCAATCAATGATAATATTTGAATAACCAAAAACCAGCCCACAAGTGAGGCAAACTGTAGTTTCCCTTTGCCATTTAGCCAATCAATAATAATCTTTGAATAGCCAAAAACCAACCCACAAGTGAGACAACTTGTAGTTTCTCTTTACCATTTAACCAATCAATGATAA
>ML785669.1:32756-87605 GCA_009831015.1 Picea engelmannii | reverse complement strand
CTGACGGCTCAGAGTACATCACGATTTCACATATCATGATATCGGGATTCCTGATGTCAATAATCTTTGACATGTCCAACTCTCGATCCCCGAAACTCCAACAAGGGCTGGAATCAACGGTCCAGATTCAACCTTAATCTGACGGCTCAGATTACATCGCGATTTCACATATCGCGATATCGGGATTCCTGATGTCAATAATCTTTGACATGTCCAACTCTCGATCCTTGAAATTCCGACATGGTGTAAGTCTGCTGACGTCACATGTGTTAAATAACTGCCACGTGCCACCCTGATTCGTGACTTACATGTGCTTGGCATGTTGAATCAGTCTGACACTTGTCATTACCTGGTTGTGCCACGTGTTCCTAGTTGACATGGTTTGCTGACGTGAGTCGGATCGACGGTTCAGATGTGATCTTGATTTGACGGCTCAGATTACGTCGCGATTTTGCATATCGCGAAATCGGGATTCCTGTTGCATTGTTTCTTTGACATCTCCAACATGCAATCCTCGAAACTCCGACAGGGAGTCAGATCAATGGTCCACATAACCTCCTGAGATGGACGGTCCTCCTGCTTTCGGGATTTGTGAGCCCTCTACTCCTTGCACTTTTAAAGATCGTGCAGGTTTTCCTCAATCCAACGGTGGTCGGACCCTGCGCTCAGATCTAACGCCTGAGATATATCCTCCTCTTCAGCGTGCTCTTCTTGTTTTTATTTAGATCTGACGGCCCTCATGCTGTCGGGAATTTTGGATGGGATCCAACGATCAGAAATGCTTCTCGAGCCTTCAATCATTTTGTCAATGTTGCATTGCCTTCGATCATTCGATCTTCCTGGACTTATCTTCTATTTGCCTGTTGATCATTGTTGCTGTACTCAAGCCATCATTACTTCTATACTTTCCATCAATGACAAGCTTACGCTGCCTGTAAAACATACCAAACATCCTCTACACTATCTCTTCTGATCTTATCGAGGTTGCTCTGCAGCTTCTTCCCAAAATACTTCTGGTGCCCGTCTGTTACATTCTTCCTGTATTTATGCCATCTTCATTGCTGTACTTGCCATCAATGACAAGCATATGCTACCTGTTAAACATTTCCAACAATATTGTCCGTTAACGAGGTCTTGTGATCTCAATATGCAATCTTCAAATTTCTTTTGAATTGGTCTCATCTTCATTCTATATGCTCTTTGCCTTCAATGCTTTTTGTTTTCATTTTCTATCTTCTGTGATATTTGGTCTTCTTCATTCTTCATCCTCTGTCTTCTTCAATTTTCATGTTGTACCTGCAAAACATAAACATTGTGTTTGTTAAAGTCCATATAAAAATGTTACCATCCACCAAAATACATGGGTCACTAGCCGTTGTATCCATCGGTTCTCTAGGAAACGTTTTCTCGTACATGGTTCAACAACGATTCTTCAATCATAAACATTTTCACTCCCCTTGTGTTATCATCATCTTGGGTATTCGTTGGCTTACCCATAACAATACTTTAGGTTTTTTTGGACTATCGTCAACCATTAGATCCTCAAGTGATTTTTTCTTACCACAAACAATACATCAAGTGATTTATGGATGATCATGAACCTTCCTCTATCATGAAAAGTAGTTTCTACTCACCACAAACCTTGCACTACAAAGTGGTTTTAAGAGCAACATGAACTTTTCAACATACAAATTATGGGGGTACACTTTCCTCTTCACAACTTACATCAACATTGACTCATGTACATACATACAGTTTCAAAATTTCATTTCAGGATTAATTTATCTCATATTCAAGCATTGGACCAAGACCATTCTATTTCCATAAAAAAACATTTTTCAAAGAGGACCATTAAACTTTTTAGGAATGTTGTTTTCATGGATTCACAACTTTTGAATATCAATTGTGAAAACATGGTATTTATTTATTCTTACCTTGCTTCACTTCTTTCTTCTTGCTTTTGTTGTGTCAAACCCTTTTCCTTTTTCTACGCTTCTCTTTCGTTGCTTTATTCTTTTTCTTCATTGTCCTTGTCTTTTCCTTCTTACCTCTTGCTTCATTTGTTCATGTCCACGAATCTATCTTCTTCAACTTTCTTTCACCATTCTCTTCTTTCATGGAGTCCGTGTCTTCTTATATTTTCTTCATCCTGCTTTGGCTGCATCATCTTTGTCAAATTTTGACTCTTTCTGTCTTTTGCATTCCTTTGTACCTGCAATCTTTCTCATTCACCTGAAATAACATGCATATAAAAAATATGTTTCTTGTTGGACTAACATCACCATCCAACAAGACAACTATGACACTAGATTGAAAAACTTAAATGATGCACCAATGTCATGACTTAAATTTGACTTAACTCACTTTTCCTTAAAAGGCTTAACAATATCGATGATCATTAAAATTGGAGTGTTGGGTACCACCAAATATGCACCCAAACTTGCCTTTGACATTGATTTAACTAGATGCTTTACATTGACAAACTTCATCTTGACTTTGACTCTTTCCATCATATTATAAAATAACTTTATTACATAATTACTTTGGCCATTTCAAGACTTCATCACATACATTTTACTTTATCTTAGACTCTCAACTTGACTTCAACGTAGACTCTCATCTTAACTTCAACTTCAACTTAATTAGACTTTTCTTTGATTCAACGCTCTAATACCAGATGTTAGTTTTGATAACCAACAATAAATACATACAAACAAACATCTATGAAGTAAGGGAGCGTACACTCTCATATTGACTTCGACTTCAACTTAATTAAATTATTCTTTGGTTCAACCCTCTAATACCAAATGTTGGTTTTAATAACCAACAACAAATACATACAAACATACATGAAGCAAGGACAGAAAGAGTTTACACTCAAAACCAATAACATGAAGTATAGATTGTTGTTTTATCTTGAATTATATTTTTTATATTATCTAATAATGGCATCATTTTTGTGTTAACACAGGTAAATTCATTCATGATGTTTTTGAAGAGTAATACTTAAAAAAAATGTCTATATTTTTTTTTAAATAAAGTGACTTTGTTTTATAATTCACCATTTTATCTTGAATTGTATTTTTCTATATTCTCATGACATGATTTTTTTGTTAAAATAGGTAACTTCATATTTTTTTGGGAGAGTATTGCCAAAAAAAGGTTTCAAAATCAGTTCTTAAATATGGCAACTTTATTTTGTAATTCACCACCATATATTTTTGTTAATGGAACATTTGTATCATAAATAGGGTTGTTGAATTATTAATGGTAATATCATGGAGACACATTATTAATAGACATAGATGGATGGCGAAACTTTTTTCACAAATGGGTTTGAACTATCTTAAATCTATTTTAACTTTGAATTTAAAGTATTGAGAGGGATCAAATCTTTCAAAGTGTAAATCTTTTTTAGAATGTAAAACTTGAAGAAAAGTTCGAAGAAAAAAATCATTATAAAAGTGATGGTGAACTCAGCATAAATGGATGAAATTCATATCATATGTATAATTTAGCTATATGGGTGTGTTCTAATTAAATAAGATTTTAAAATGTAAAAATATGTATGCTGAATAGTAAAGAATTGTTGTCATTTATATATATTTTTCATCATCTATGTCTAATTATTTAAGTCTTTTAATTTAGTTTCTATATAAGTTCTAGGTTTTTCTATACGTATATGTGTGTTAATCCATGTGCAACCATAGACTTTTAACCACATAAATTTCTAATTTGCAAGTAAATTTAGTATATTTTTGTTTAACCCATAGTTGTTGGTGTTTATTTTGGGCTTTTAATATATTCATAGGATCTTCTTTGAGATGTGGGATTTTATGGGTTTAATGAAGCTCTACCCATTTCGGGATTTTATCAAAGTAAGTGATCTTATTGCATTGAAATACATTGTTAGTCCATATCCCAATTTTATCTATGAAATTTCACTCATTCTTAAAACATATGATATAAAAATTGCAATGTAGTGTATTAACAAATTGCAATGTAGTGCATTAACGTAATCTTTGAAGAGAAGAAATGGGTTTTATGGATGATGGAGACAATTCGGAAGAGGATGAAAAAGATGGGGGCAAGAAAGAAAAGGGTTCTATAAGAAGGAAAGTGGTTGTGGTGGGGATAAGAAGGATAAGGGTGAGAAAAAAAAGGTGGCATAGAAAACAAAAAGGGGGGATAGGATGATGATAACAAGGGAGGTGATGAATCCAAAGGTCATTGTGAAGACAAGAAGGATAATAGTAGATTGTCCCTATTTCTAGATATGTTATTGAGAATGACATTCATCTTTCTCATCTTTTCAGTGATGAAAACTTTAATGCTTCCTCTGTAATGTAACACTTTTAGATTACTATTATAATATATGTGTTTTGGATAAGTCTCAATTATTAGGGAACTAAGAGATTATGATTTGAGGATATGAAGGTTTTATCAAACCCACCACAATCAAAGAAGCTAAGAGAAATATATAAAAGTAGAAAGCATGTAATTAAAAATATATATAACTTTTTATAATATAATATTTTATTAGCTAATATTTAAAAACCCACCATAATAAAAAAAAAACAAAAAACAAAAAAACAAAGAAAAATATATAAAAGTAGAGAGCATGTAATTAAAAATATATATAATTTTTTATTAACGAATATTTAAATTAATTTAGTTTCTCACATATTTTTCGAGTTTTTTTAATTCATAAATTAACTAACTTCTTAAAAACAAACACCATTTCTCACACAATAATTCTAATACAATTTATTTATAAAATTTAATTTTAACATCCCACCAATTAAATGTATTTCTTGTGCTCATGCAATTTTCTACGAAAATGCATTTCCAAATGATGAAAACAAGTCTTTGCTTTACTAGTGGGAGGATTTTTCAGTGTCAATCGTTTTTTTCTCCAATGCATTCAGGAATGCTATGAATTTCTTGGCATCATATGGATGAAAAATGTTCTGATATCTCTCACGATCTTCATAAACCAATTAATTAAAATATTAAGAATCTCATGTTCAAAATACTAACAATATAGATTGATTGACGATATCTCTCACGACCTTCATAAACCAACTGATTAAAATATTAAGTATCTCATATTCAAAATCGTAACAATTTACTAGACAAACAATTTTTAAATTACAAAGATCCATATCTTCACAAAACACATTGAGTAACATTTCAAATAATTTTCAATTATGGCATTTAATAATGCCCACTAGCCACAACAAGGTAGAACAAACCAAACTAACACCCTTTTACACTAATTTATACTTGACATCCTCAACATCATCTTCAACATTAGCATTCAACTTTTTCAAATTAACATACCTGCACTCATGCTTAATTACTAGTGATATAGTCGACTCAAAGTAATCTAACTTTTGTTTATTGATTCTACCGTGATATTCTAATTCATTCCAAATCATTGACAACAATTTATGTAGAATATCCTTTTATATATATATGACATGCATTCCCAAGCCAAGTCTCATAGATAAATCAAGTAATTATATCTAAAGATGACAAGGAGTGTTAATGCTAAGAAATGAAAGGATGTTTCCGTACAAAACAATATTAATGTTCTATTGAATAAACTAGTTGCTCGTACATTGAATTTGTGATTCCAAAAAGATAAAGTGCGTTGTATGATGTGAATAATAAATGAGTTTCTTTTGCATGTTCATTGCATGTCAATGTTTTTTCTTACGCTCTCCACCAATGATATGAAATATGGATTGTTTTTTTAATATGATATATATGTTCCCAAGCTTTTTACAAATGACATCAATCTCATGTTAAAATAAATGATGTCATATTTCATGGTTATATTTATTGAAATTAATGAAAATTAACAAGTTGATTAGAATTAAATTTTGATAATCGTTGGAAAGGTTTAGCTGAAGAAACCACATTTTGTTTGGTCTAGCATTTTCTTCTGGCTACATGTCAGGCATGGTCGAGCCAAAAAAATGTCGTGTAGGTCCTCAAAACGACCTTGGAAGTTCAGGAACCAAAAAACCATAGAAAAATTACCAAGGTGGAAACCCATGTTTTTAGCCAGTGGAATAGTTGGGTGGCCACCAATATCAGTCTGGATCATTCCTTCTCCATTAGGAAGCAATGGTCCCCATTGTGTCAAGTTCCCGTGGGAGATGGGGAAGCTTTTGTTGAATCTGAACCTTGGTGAGTTGCTTTCCTTGCTGCAAAAGTTGTCTTGCTTAGCTTGTTGAAGGTTGTTATGACCCTGTTGTTGGAGGGGTTGATTTGTTCAACCAATCTAGTTGCATGATCTTCTCAAGTGTGGGAGGACTCTTTCGGTGAAGATGCAACATAAGCAATATGAAGGGATTTGTTATAAATTTTCTTGATTGGGAAGTGTGGAGGTACCCCCATAGATGAAGCAACAATATTTCTATGCTCTTCTACAATCTGCTTCTGCTGGATAGAAAGGTCTTGGGTTGAGGTTGCAATGGTTGCAGTGTTCTTTTGTGCACCTTCTGAACAGGTCATGAAGAGGCTAAACTTTGTGGTATGAGAGATTAATTTGCGACACTATTTTGCCGGAACAATAGTCGGAACTACCTATGGTATCTTGTAGAGATGACCCCCCAAAGTAACAATGACACTACAGGTTTGAGACTCATAAATAACATGATGCTTCCATATATATGGTTGGCCTAACATAACATCACAGACTTCCAATGGGGCAACATCACACAATACCTCATCCTTGAAGGGATTTATGTCATAGGACAGGTGACACTGTTGGCTGACATGAAGATCTCGACCCTAGAAAAACCACTCGATGTTGTATGGTTGTGGGTGTGGTGTTGTCAGCAAATCCAATTGTTTGATGACCTATGCTAATATTAGGTTCTTCTGGCTTCCGCCATCAACAATAAAATGCATAGGGGTCCCCTTCACCCACATATTTGAATGGAAGAGGTGTTCCCCCTCCTTAGGATCCTCTAGTTCTTCTGGATGGATTGTTGCGGTCACGATGGTAGCAGTGGGTTCTGCATCAATGATATATCTAATTTTATTATTTTCTAAATCAGAGTCGGATTCGGGGCTCGACTCTATTTCTTTGAGATCGGATACCAATGACTGTTTCGATCGACAATCATCGGTGTCGTGCCAAGGTATTTTTTGGAAGTCGCAACACTTCCCAATGTCCTTCTTCATCTTCATGTTTCTCTTCTTTTCCTGCGGTTTGGATTGGTTTTCTTGATGTTGGTTATTCTGTGAGTTAGGGTTGTCTTTACCATACTTTGGTTGTTGCGGATTTGTAGACCCAAATTCCTGCTTGTTCTGTTACTTAAATTTCTGCTCGATTTTGACAGCATATTGATAAGCAACTCCTAGTGATGAGATGTCCAAAAAATCAATTTCGGTTTGGATGTACCTATGTAGAGCCCCACAGTATTTTAGAACTAGATGCCACTTGGAGTCTTTGATACCCATCTTGGTGCGCAAGGTATGGAAGGTGTTTGTGAACTCCGACACTCTTTTCCCCATCTCTTGATGCAGTGTGGTCCATCTCATGTACTGGTTGTCATAGTTTCCAAAAGGGTAATATTGATCCTTGACTGCATCCATAACAAAATCCCAAGTGGGCTTAGCCCTGAATATTCCAGACTCCTCTGTGGAATTTTTCTCCAAGTAAGTTTCCCACCAATGTTTGACATGGGGGACAACCTTAAGGAGGGAAAAGGTTTTCTTTTCTCTATTGGAAAAATTGTGGACAGAGAAATAACCTTCTAGCATATTTAACCACTTTTCCAAAGCATCCGCATAGATCTGACCTTCAAATATGGGAATATAAAAATTAACTCGTACCTTGAATGGGGAAGAATATCCAAAGTGATCGTTTAACAAAGACACACCTGCTATTGTCAGTAATCGTTGAAGGATTTGGGAAAAATTATCCAACATCTCGTTCCTCTCTTGTGCAAGGGCTTCTGCGAGAAACAACTTGATAGGATATTTAATACTTCATCTCTCTTTTCTTCCACCATGGGAGGTCACTTGGGTTGGAAAGAGAGGTTGTCCTCAAGAGAAACTAGCTCGAGACCTAACTATCTATACCTTGACCTCGTCAGGGACATGCACTAAGAAGCAACAAGGAGTAGCCTGCTCTGATACTGTTGATCCAGATTATTTTGAGAATGAAATGAAGGTGAAAATATAATAAGTAAATACACAAATATATTTCTAGAAACACAGAGATACAATAATACACAATTTTTATTAATGAAAGAAATGTACAGAAACTGTAAAAATATAGAGTGAATGAATTCACTAGAATGGTGGCAGCTTATCTCTGAGAAGAGATGTGATGGCTACTCTCATTTGCAAGAAGAAGATGATGATGATGATATTTACAATGAGGCTCCAAAGGAAGAATTAACATAAATAAAATTCAAAACCCTAACCCCAGAAGATGAAATGCCAAAAGGCTTGCATGCCCCGATGGAGGTAGTTGATACGTCAACTTCCTGAGGGCGTAACTTTCACATACAATCTTTGTTTATGGCACATGATAACTCTTTGGAAAGGTATAGCTAAGGAAAACACATTCTGTTCAGCCTAACATCTTCCTTTGGTTACAATCTAGGCACCATCGAGCCAAAAAAAATGTCGTTTAGGGCCTCAAAACAACCCCAGAAGTTCAAGACCCGAAAAACCGTAGAAAAATTGCCAAGGTGGAAACCCATGTTTTGAGCCAATGGAATAGGTGGGTCACTATCGATATCCATCAGGATCAAACTCTTCTTCTTTCTGTGTTGGTCTTCTTATAAATCTATCTCTTCCATTTTGGATTGTTGTATCAGATCTGATTAATAAAAACTCAAGCAATAGATTATACACCATATTTAATGTGACCATATGATGTCTAATCATGGCATAGACGTGATTTTCTCTTAGAAAATGACCATTTCTTGCCATTTATTTATGAATTTAAATGATATGTAGAGGGTACCTCCATGTATTTGAATGTATGAAGATGTACAATTTTTTTGAAGCATGTTATCATGGATTTGTATACATTTTTAAGAATTATTGAGTTCTTAATTGCTCAACACGTTATTCTTTTTCCACAATCCACAAGATTCATTTGTAGTTGTGCCTTTGTCTATTTATCACATTTTTTTTCTAATCCACCAACTCGCTCACCTTGGAATCTTAATTGTCTAAAAAAATCATGGACATATGCCTCTTGAGGTTGAGAGTTTCTATCATTTGAGATGATATTGTTTGAGGGACGAGATATTTAAGAGAGAGAGAGAGAGAGAGAGAGAGAGAGATCCAATAATTTTTTCATAATATTTCTTCATTGCATATATGAATTTAAAACACATCATGAGTTTTATTCCTTGGGGTGCCTCGTCATCGTTCCAATAGTAGCCTGGAACATCTCGAGGGATAACACATGTCTTGATAAATCACCTTATGTGTTTGCACAAGTGCTGGCAGCAAGTCAAAGTGTGAAAGAAAGCGTGCACAATGAAGAATGACAGCTGGAGAGCAATCATGGGAAAGAAAGAGTGCAACAGGAAAGCGACAACTTGTAAGAAGCATAGCACACCCACATGCAAGAAGGAGGTGACAACTGGAAGGAAGCAAAGAATGCATGCAGAGAAGGAAGACCTAATGACAGTAGGGTTAGGGTTTTTGTAAGGTCTTGTGTATATGGTTGAAGATCTCGATAGATATAAATATAGATACGCCTGTATCATAGAAAGGTTTGGCTTTTATGTAATTATTTTTATTAGATGAACTACTTTTGTAAAGCGATTGAACTAGAGCGGAGAAGAGAAGGTAGATCTTGAGGATTAGATAGCAGGCCAAGGAGCCTGGTGCGATCTAGTTCACCTCATATAGATCTTACCCATATGAGGAGAGTTGTAAGCGCACGGTGCGAGAATTACAGAACTACCATAATAAGAGAGCCAAGAGCCAAATATTTGTGGACGTAGCCCTGGAGGGGGTGAAGCACGGTAATACCTCTGTAATGTGATGAATTCATGCATATCTTTGTCATACTTTTAGTAGTTAAACGCTATGTGTAATGAATGAATGAGTTATTATATTGCTTGGTTAATTGTTGTTGGGATATCAAGAAAATATGTCATGGAGGCTAAAATATAAGAGAGAATAACAGTAGGTTGTAACACAAGTTATAATAAATGGCTCAGAATACAGACTCCATATCTCTCACTCAATCCTAGGTTGTAAACACCTGAGTCTTACAGCCACCCATTTAAATCTATCTCGGGTGAGACTGCCCAGTGCATCTTGTGTACTGTGTTGCCTTTTGGTTTACTAGAATGGCCGATAGTTTTAGGCTTTGTTGGTACCCTGAAAGATATGAACCCTGGGTCAACAATGCAGGTAGTAGGGAAAATCCATTCATTAAGACCAAAAAATGGTTTCGTTGCCATGTTAAGAGGAAAAAGAGAGAACTGAGTAGATGATATAGAAGGCATGAGAAAAGAATGAGTGAAACCAGAAGACCGTTGAGCCATTAGAAGGGAATGTTGAGACCATGGAACCCCACAAAAGCAGAAATTGAAGGCTGGTTGAGAACTAAAGAGATAGAGTTTGCTCAGAAAGACAATAGAAACCCTAGCATCACACCTCACAAATATCTGGATAAATACGTGTTTACAGATTTACACGAAGTCTTTTTATATGATTTTCCCCACCTACTGCAGGAGTGGATACTAAGGTTGAAAGATAACCACATGACGAACCAGATCCGACAGCTAGATTGGACCCCAATACAGGTTGAGCAGTTACAACAGGTGAACAACAAATTCACCTGCGCAGTCGACTTTTGGCTTGACAGTATTGTGGCAAGCTTCATCACAGATTTTGCAATCGACACAACCAAGTCATACAACGCAGAAAAGCAGGAATTTCTATGTGAACCCCGCGGAAGGTACATTCGATTACTATATACTTCTATTAAAATACTGCTATATAACAAAGGGGTAATGCCAATGGACTCAGACAGTTATACTTCCCTGCGTGCATGGGGGAAGGGGGGAAGCACTGACAGAGAGAGGATGAATGGAAGAAGGTGAGGACAAAGGCAAGAAGGAGGAGAAACTCTTGGACCCGATCTTGATGGATGACGACTAGCTTAAGTGGATCTTGGCATCATCAGGAACGACGCGTAGCAGAGTAGCCTACCAATATAAGGTGAATACCAAGAAGAGATTCGTAGCCGCGAGGGGGGGCTTGGAAAGAGATGAGGAAAATGTAGAGGATCTCCGGGCTGTGGAGTAGATTGAGGAAATCCTGCGCATAACCTATGAGAGGAAAACAAGAGGCCTAAGAACGGGAGGAGAAGGCAACCATCCTTTCCATATTAATGTCAGTGTGGAACCCATAAACCCATGTGCGACCAATACACCAAAGAGAACACCACCATTTAGACAATCAAAGTTCGTAGGAATTCCGACAACACGAAATACATCTACCGTAGGCGCAACAACTGGAGGAGCCAGTTCAAGCAATACTAGTCAAGTATCTACACTGCGCGGCGGAGGTAGCAGTTATGTATTTAGAATGGCAGGACATGATCCCACTATTAGATTACCATAATTTCGAGGAGAAGAAACAAAAGACCCTAAGAATAATTTGTTCATTTGTGCAAAGATCTTGGAGGCAAAACAGATCACTGATGAAGATACCAAACTTGCACAGCTAGTGATCACTCTAAGAGACTGCGCACTAGACTGGTACATGAGTCTAGACACGAACAATTCCCCTAGGATGACGAGGACACTAGCAGACATTAAGAAGCTATTGATTAATGAGTTCCAGAAGCTGATCTCAGAGGATCAATACATGAACGAGATGATCGAGATAAGACATAAATTGAGAGAGTTTGTATGGGAGATTGACCAGATATTCAAGCGACTGAAGGGGAAGTTAAAATAACTTATGATTGAGATGCAACACCGACACCTGTTTGTCAACTCACTACTCCCACACCTAAAATATTGCTTATGACAACAAAAGTTTGAGATGCAGGCCGAGGCTCTACAGGCAGCCTTACAGCTGGAAGAGAACCAGTACTAGAAAACAAACCCAACTATTGAAGAATTGAAGGAGGATTTGAAAAACCTAACATTTCAGTTGAACCAGAATAAGAACAAGGACAAACAAGAAGTCATTTGGTCCACCACATGCAGGATGGAAGGACACCACAAGAACGAATGTCCAACATTCGTGCAGTATATGGCAACATGAATGCCAAACCTGCTACCAGAGGGAGGATTATGGTGCAAAATATGCAATAAACCGGGTCACGACCCTTATCATTGGACGTTGATGCAGAAGTACCAGACAGTTCCAAATAATTCTTATTGCACCTTTTGTAAGTCAGTGGTAAACGATGACAAAGATTGCAGAACTATGCAGCTGATGCGGGAAATAACATCAGACACATACAGGGTACAGGCCGAAATGATGACTGGGCAAGAAGCACCACAGTTCAATCAAGCCCCAGCTCCATACAACACTACACAGTAGTAGTACAATACTACGCAACAACCATACAATAATGCATAGCCGCAGTACAACCCGATGCAACCCCAGTATAATACCGCGCAGTATAATCAGGCACCACAGTATGACACGCCGAGAGGGGACCGAGCAATCTATCGAGGAGGTTTCGAATGAGCCAGAGGAGGTTTCAGACATGGAAGAGGACCAGTCACATGTCACAACTTTCAAGAACCGGGACATTATGCACGGTAATGCCCCCTGCCGCCAGCAACTTGTATGTATTTTTGCGCACCGGATCACGAGACAGAGGAATGTCCGGCACTGTTAGTAAAAATCCAGGAAAATACCAACCAAAACAACCAGAATGTTCAATGGATTTCAATCGAAGCAAGGGAGGATGGACAAAACATCAATATAGTCACTCGTGGAGGAACGAAGACAAGAAATGATGCAGTCCGACAGGAATCCGCACAGAACCAATGGGTAAAGAAGAACACCGAACCAAGAAATCAGTTCGACGCACCCAAAGAAAAGGAGACTTTTAATGAAGCCAGACAAGAATTTCAGAAGATGGACACAACAACGACTTCCATTGTGCAACCAGTCCATGAAGCCCCAGAATACGAAATGTCACCATCATTGGATCATACCAACGGAACGCCACCCAAGGGACAAGTAAGTACTATCACAGAGTTTTTGCAATCATGCATAAAAATGTTAAGTGATCCTTCATCTATGAAAATATTGCAAAATATCCTAGAGAAATGTAGCAGCGAGACAGAACAAAAGCTAGAACCGAAAATTGTCAATCATCTACACACAAGAAGAAGAACAAGTAGGGAATTTAGACTGAATGCTAACATTGGGGATTTCAATATGGGAGACATCATACTAGACCTAGGATCCGAAGTGAATGTGCTACCTAATAAAACATGGCAATGCATGGGAGAGCCAACATTGGGATACTCAAATGTCCAATTAAAACTAGCGAACCAACATAGGGTCCTACCAATAGAGAGACTGAAAGGAGTAACAATAGATCTTGATGGAGTGCGCACTAAAGCAGACTTTGAAGTCATTGGAATAGTAGATGGCACAACACCATACCCGACACTACTCGATCGGGATTGGGCATTTGACAACCAGACCATAATTAACTTCAAGACAAGGAAAATGAAATTTGAATCCAGAGATTATAGGGTCATAGCACCACTAGAACCATCAGAATGGGAAAGGTTCGTAGAAGCCACTTGCCTGGACTTAGAGGAGATTGGCCAGTTGTACAGAACAACTACACGTGATGAGGATTATGTAAACCCAATTGTAGACGGGGTACTCAGTTGCGGAGCATTACTTCATGCACAACAGATTCAGACACTGGGTTAAAAAACTGGTAACAGAGACTACACGAAGTATCCACGAGAAGATATGCAAGAATAGACCGCGCAGTACGGTGGATAGGCATAGAAATCAAAGAACCACCCAGTTTCCATGGACTAAATGATTTGGAAACATTCTTGACACAATATGAAGACGAAGTATTAGAGAACCAGAGGCTACTAGCACTCGATTTAGAACTCGAGGCCACACCCACAAGATGGTGGGGTGCACACAAGGAGACTATCACAAACTGGTACCAATGTAAGTGGTTACTGCACATAAGGTTTGATGCAGAACAAAGAAACAACAAACAACGGAGATATGAAGGACTAAGGACACCAACAAAACACTTGGAGGAGTGAAAAATGTTGTGGAAGCTGACACCACTAGGGGAATGGCCTCACCACTTCATTCACTCTTTAGAGGGCATACCAACGAACTGGTATACAGATTAGGAATTGCGCAAAGGAACTACAACATGGACGACATTGCAACAGAACTTTACCGTCACTTTCTTATTCGAGCATGAGAACCCCAACATAGATGTAGCCCTGAAACAGATCAGAGGAATCATATTCATTGAATAACTGAAAATAGAACTTATTACCAAAGAGCAGCAGTGAAATAAGAAGATGGTCAAGGAACTACTGTCATGTTACCATGTACAGGAGGAAGCACCAGATGAAGATGACCCACGCGACATTCATATTGAAGAAGTAGAAGGCGAAAGAGATGCGAAGGGACCACCCATATAATATGAAGTTATTTCCGCGCCAATCAAGGTAAAGAAAGTTAACATCGAAACAACTGAACATCCAAAAATGGCCAGCATTGGAGACTATTGGGATGATCCAACAGTAGAAAGCATCACAGAGTTGTTACGCGAATACAACGACTTGTTTCCTACAACATTTACAGAGATGAAGGGTATAGCAGGCGAACTGGAAGAGATGAAGATACCTCTCAGACTTGAAGCGAGAACGATTAGACAACGACCATATATACTGAACCCCATATATAAACATAAATTTAAAGAGGAGATCGACCGGATGCTCGAAGTCAGCATAATCGAACCAGTCGAGGAATCAAAATGGAATAGCTAGATGGTCGTACAGGACAAGAAACAAGGAAGAGGGATTAGGATATGCATTGACTTGAGGAAGTTGAATGATGCATGCCTACACGACCCATTCCCTACACCGTTCATGGATGAAGTGTTAGAGAATGTGGGGGGACACAAAGCTTACTCATTCATTGATGGATTCTCAGGCTACCATCAAATTAAGATAACACGGGAGGACAGATACAAGATCACGTTCGCGACGAAATGGGGATCTTACCAATATACAGTCATGCCATTTGGACTGAAGAATGCACCAACAATATTCTCCGGAGTGGTTATCCCAGCATTTAAAGAATTCATCCATTAGTTTCTCGAAGTATACTTGGATGACTGGACAGTCTATAGTCTTTTGAAAAACCATGTGGAAGTTTTACACTTGATGCTAGAATGATGAAGACAGTGTCAGTTATCACTAAACATAAAGAAATGTATATTTGGAACACCGTTTGGGATACTATTGGGCCATATAGTATGCAAACAAGGGCTATTGCTCGATCCGACAAAGATCACAGTTATCGTCAATTTACTAGCACCAAAAACAATCTGCCAACTACGAGTGACGTTAGGACACACAAGATACTATAGGAAATTCTTCAAAGGATATGCGCAGATCACAACACCAATGGAAAAACTGTTAAGGAAGGATACAAAGTACCAATGGAACGACAAGTGTCAACACGGTATGGATACTCTGAAGGAAAAGATGGTCACTGCACCGATATTAGTATTTCCAGACTGGGGAAAGACATTCCATGTGCATGTAGATGCATCAGCGATAGCGCTTGGAGATATCTTGGCGTAGCCAGGAGCAGGAGACTTGGATGACCCAATAGCGTTCACAAGAAGAAAACTATCAGACTCAGAACAAAATTATAACACGATGGAAAGAGAAGGCCTAGCTATGGTTTATGCACTGCAAAAGTTCAAACACTACCTATTGGGAAATTTTTTTAAGATGTTTACAGATCACTCAGCCCTAAAATACCTAGTCAACAAGCCAGTGTTGGGGGGAGAATCTGTTGATGGTTATTGTTATTTCAAGAATTTGACTTTGAATTAATAGTCAAACCAGGAAAATTGAATGCAGGACCTCACCACCTATCATGGGTCACAAATGGAGAAGAACCCACGAACTTAGAAGACAACTTTCCGAATGCACATTTATTCTCGGTATATATTGTTGACGACTAGTTCGCAGAGATCGTCCAGTACTTGAGAATAGGTTTCGTGCCATGAGAATATACCACCGCGGAGAAGAAGAACCTGGTAGTCCACTCAGCTGACTATCAACTAATCGCAGGACATCTATATAAAATGGGTGCAGATAAGATTTTACGAAGGTACGTGTTAGAGAACGAACGACCAAGAATTTTAGCAGAAGTCCATGAGAGATTGGTAGGAGGACACTATGCAGGAAAAGCTACCGCGCAGAAGGTACTCCGTGTAGGATTATGGTGGCCAACGATTCACAGAGACTCGAAAGAGTACTGTCAAGTATGCAATGTCTGTCAAAGGGTAGGAAAACCCAACATAAGGGACGGGATGCCATTACAACCGCAAGTGACATTACAAGCATTTGATAAATGGGCAATAGACTTTGTGGGACCAATTAACCCACCAACCAAAAGAACAGGGGTAAGATACATCATCATCGCGACGAAATACCTAACAAGGTGGGTGGAAGCCGCACCAGTAAAAGATTACAGCGTAGAGACAATTGCACACTTCTTATTTGAACAAGTAATTTCTAGGTTTGGGTGCCCAAGAGTTTTGATGAGTGACCAAGGCATGCATTTCATAAATAGCACCATCCATGCAATGCTCGAAGAGTTTGAAGTTCACCTCTAGAAAATCACACCGTATCATCCACAGGCGAATGGCACAATAGAAGCCTTCAACAAAATTCTAGAGAACACACTGACAAAGATCTATAATGTCAACAAAGACGACTAGGACCTCAAAGTACAAGCAGTATTATGGGCGTATAGGACAACATGCAAAAAGTTGACAGGGCACACACCATTCAAACTAGTCTACGACCAAGAAGCAATAGTGCCATTAGAATATTTAGTACCCAGCTTACGCGTAGCAGCTATCACACAAATGACAGAACGTGACGCAATACAGGAAAGACTGAACCAACTATTAGCAGTGGAGGAAGACCGAATCCTGGCAGGATTCCATCAACAAGTGAAAAAGGCCAGAGACAAAGCATGTCACGATCGACACATTAAGAAGAAGACTTTCAAGGAAGGAGATCTAGTATTTCTCTATGACAACAAATCGTTTCAGCACCCAGGAAAGATGAGAATGCATTGGTTAGGACCATACGAGTTCAAATATGTAACAGATGATTGAGCTGCACATTTAAGAGATTTAGCAGGTACAGACCTCAGAGGAATGATCAACGGGAGCCGACTGAAGCCGTATAAGGACAACCAACCACCCACCGCGCAGTAAAAAAAAAACAAAAAAACTGAAAAGTGCGAAGCACGCCAGAGACAAAAAAGCCACTGGACGCTCGAAACATGAATGCAACAAAGGAAAGAACAACGGTTACATGCCAAAGAAAAGCAAGAGGGAAATGAAAAGTTGGCAAAATAAGGATGACATGATAACACTAAGTGGAATTAAGGCATGACAAGGACTGATGGAACATCACATTAAACACACCAACTGGAAACGACAAAGTAAGCATAATGGAAAGTACGAAACTATCCCAGATGTATTTAACCCACAATTATGGTGCATTAATCGCATTATGGAGGAAGCGTCCTCGATAAGCTTCATGACAAGCCCATACAACACACGAGCACGGAAGCAACTAGTCTATTCACGAAAGGAGAACAAAGAGAGAGCAACAGCATCCCGAACGGACAAAGCGAGACCACAAAGCTCACCATAGTCCTCCAAACTCAACAAAAATTCGTCACTCACCACTATGGAACCATCGAAGTCCGTCGAACCAGGACAGACATCCAGACCGACCAATGTTAAAACTAGGTCACGAGGACCACTGGAAGAAAACAAGTAGAAACAGTCAGAGATCGTCGATATCGATGAGATCCCATCCCCAAAGATATCATCGGTGAACTCTACACCGATACTGGAAGAGATTCAAAAGCCACAAGCAAAGGTCATGAAAAAGGACACGCCAGCAACGGTACAGGAACCTCAGAACGCGGAGGCGGAAACCCAACAGGAAGTGCAAACAGAAAGCACTTAACCAGCCACGAAAGTTAACAGAATGACACATAATCGAGGATCAAAAGGGAAAACAGATGAGTTGCAGGTACCCAACCTAGGTCAACCAAAAGAAGAGACCATGGGAACTAACTTGGCTTGGCCAGAATGTCTTTCAGGGGAGAAACCAGGAGTTGTTGGAACTTCATACCAACCACCACAGTAGGAAGACAGAGTTTTGATACCGAGCTCACCTCATAGGAAATCAACGGTATAAATTGTGCTACCACGCATACCAGAGGGAGTACAGGTAGATCCGCAAATACTGGGTCACGTCGGGAAGCTCAAGTATTCCGACCATGACGTATCAGACGAAACCATGTACCTGTAACTTGTGCCGAGGGTTTTTATGCAGATTATAGTGGTAAACCAACTTGGAGAAACTATCAGCCAACCACATCAGTGGGCAGTTGGACTGGACAAAACAAGCATTTTAGGGTTGTTGAAACTTCCACATTTTGGCAAAGGCTAGTACGCGACAACATGTGTTAAGAAGCTGTTAGCATTCATGCATGGAGGGGATATATGGCTGGATAAACCCGTCCCCATAACTGTTGAGCTTATCGCGCAGATAACAGGACTACCCAGTCGGGGTATGTATCCCGCACTGATTCTGGACGATAAATCCAAGGAGAAATCGTTAGCAAAGGAAACGAAGAAGAAATATGGTACTGCCAGGGGGACACGAGGCATTATAATCAAACGGCTCAACAATGCAGCGACACAATTGGGTGCAAAGATATTAGCCTATAAACTATTAAGAAAATGCCGCAAAGATGAAGTACCGATGGGATTCATCGCAGTTGCAACTCAATGCACAGAAGGCACCTTCGTGAGCTGGGCGCCTTATCTATTAAACTTGTTCCAAGTGAACTACAAGGATGCGTAGGATGTCGGTACGGAATTTCATTACTCATGGCTTCTGACCCTCATAGCCTTCATGGGATGGCGGAACTAGAGTATGTAGTTTTTTGTACTAGACCACAGCCAGCGGGAGTGAGATATCTATTACTGAGATCTAGGCCACATGCCAGGCATAAGAGGGAAAATAGAATCATATTTGAAGCATACCTATGAGACATACATGAAGATATCATCCAATCATGGAGAATAACACCAGAGGCTGTTGAGCGATATGGGGACATCACCAACTTCTGGGCTACACGTCAAGCCATGTGGATACAACCAAGGCAGGATCCAGATAAATAGTGGCTATCGATGCGCTACTGCATCAAATAAGGTGATATAGACATGGTCATCAGCGAATGTCCTAACTCCTGGAGGATCCCATCCATTCCCCGGGAAGTACCGGAAGGACCCACGGAAGGAGAGGCAACGCAGGTGGAAACACAGCCTCTGCAAATCGTAGTACCCATGAAACCAAGGACGGGCCAAAACAAGCTGACTCAGGCAAACGAAGGGTCAAAGTAGATAGGAACCCAAAAGGGGAAGAAAGAAACCACCGAACAACTGAATCAAGCTAAAGGAGCGCAGGAGACTGCCCCAAATCCCATCACACAGGAACCAGGGGGAACTAAGAGACCGGTTGTATAGGCAGTAGGTGCACACAAGAAATCAAAGGTTGAACAAGCATCACCAGACTATGGAGAAACGATGGAGAAATGATCACTAGAATGGTCTAGGATTGTCTAGGAGAAGACTTCGATAATGCAACACATCACAGGGATAAAGCTGGCAAAAATGGGACAGCTCCTCAAGACACTCGGGGAGGCCCAGAGAGAAAGTAGCAGCAGAGGTATAGAGTCATCGACAACATAAACCAACAAAAGAGTGGAGGTAGAAGAATGAGACCCAGTCCTCCCAATGCCACACACACACGTAACGGTCCACATAAAACCGAGCATGCTATGAATGGATGAAAAAGTGGGATAGACACCACTGAAGGATTTGGACCACATCCAATTGGTCTTGACATGGATGTCATCAAGGGCACTGTACAAATTGCAAGTTAGCGTCGACCATGAGATGCAGTCTCGCGCACATAAAAACTTAGTTGAGTTACAAAAAGCAACAAAGAAGCGGGAAGCCCTGGAAAAATATTGTGAGAAGGCCAAATCCGAAACTCGGGAGGAGACAGAACACAAGAACGAATTGGAACGAAGAGTGGGAGAAATTTTTGGGAAACTTCCAAACACTGCGCAAGGAAACAAACTCCCATCTGCAGAAAAGATCGACCCGATTGCGCAGGCAATCGCTTAACACCAGAAGGAGATAGAGGATCTCTGAGAACAACTCACACCAACAACTCCACCAACAATGAAAGAGAAAAGGCAGCAAGTAGCAACAACGCAAATACAGGAGATTGAGAAATAGGTTAGCACGACAGTTGTCTTACGTGATAAAGCAATGCAACTTTGGACAAGACTGGAGGAGGATCCACAGGTTCAACGCTAGGAAAAGTAAGAGGATAGGATCAATGCAACGATCTAAGAACTCAAATAGAGGCAAAATACCATACCAATCCCAGAACGCGTCAAGGGGATGCAAGAGACGAAGAAGATGCAAGCATAACTTATCATTGCACAAACACATAAACAGGAGTGTCAGGCTCAAATAGAACCATTATAGGAACGAGTAGCATAAATACTCGCACAAGAAGAAGCAGCTAGAACACAGATGGCACAAACATAGGCAGAATGTGCAGGATTACTGAGTGACGAAGTGGCAGTTCAGGTAGTGGATACCATTAAGGAGAAGACCACACAAACAATGATAAAAGCAACAGAGTTGAGGGAAAAGTTCCAGACGATCACCGAGGAGATCGAGGCAACTCAGAAAGATTAGGTGACTCGGGATGAGTCACATGTCAGTGTTGGGGGCTTGTTGGAAGCAGGTCAAAGTGGGAAAGAAAGCATGCACAACGAAGAATGACAGCTAGAAGAGAAATCATCGGAAATAAAGTGTGCAAGAGGAAAGCGGAAATTGGTAAGAAGCACAGCATGCACGCATGCAAGAAGGAGGCGACAACTGGAAGGAAGCAACGCACACATGCAGAGAAGGAAGACCTAACAATAGTAGGGTTATGGTTTTTGTAAGGTTTTGTGTAAATGGCTGAAGAGCCCGACAGATATAAATATAGATACGCAGGTATCATAGAAAGGTTCAGTTTTTATGTAATGTTTTTTATTAGATGAACTACGTTTATAAAGCGATTGAACTAGATCGGAGGAGAGAAGGTAGATCTTGAGGATTAGATCACAGACCGAGGATCTTGGTGCGATCTAGTTCACCTCATATAGATCTTACCCATCTGAGGAGAGTTGTAAGCGCGCAACACAAGAATTGCAAAACTACCATAATAAGAGAGCCAAGAGCCAAATCTTTGTGGACGTAGCCCAAGAGGGGATGAACCATGGTAATACCTGTGTAATGTGATGAATGCATGCATATCTTTGTCATACTTTTAGTAGTTAAACGCTATGTGTAATGAATGAATGAGTTATTATATTGCTTGGTTAATTGTTGTTGGGATATCAAGAAAAGATGCCATGGAGGCTAAAATATAAGAGAGAATAACAATAGGTTGTAACACAAGTTATAATAAATGGCTTAGAATACATACTCCATATCTCTTGCTCAATCCTACCCTGTAAACACTTGAGTCTTACAACCAACCATTTAAAGTTATCTCGGGTGAGACTGCATAGTGCATCCTGTGTACTGTGTTGTCTTCTGGTTTACCAGAAGGGCTGATAGTTTTAGGCTTTGTTGGTACCCTGAAAGATATGAACCCTGGGTCAGCAATGCAGGTAGTAGGGAAAATCCGTTCATTAAGGCCAACAACAAGGATACTTCTAGGTATTTCTTGTGAGGCCTAGGACGACTTTTCCAGCCTTTTCCAGGGGAGGATCCTCTGTCAAATTATTTGTTGGAGCTCAGCACAGGTTCAGAGAGAGGAGGGGGCACCATAGATTGAGGATCCTATCATTTGGTTGGTTAGATCTTCATCATTCAGCCCGAGACTTTACCAGATGGTTTCCAGTGGCCTGATATACAGTTTGGGATATTTTCTAGAGGGTTTGGAGGCCATTTTCATAGAGTCTGGATTCTTGGTATTCTACAGCAAGGAGGGTGCACTGCAGATTGATGATTAAACCATATGGAGGGTCATATCTCCATCATTTAGTCTGAGACTTTACCAGGAAATTTCCTTTGGCCCGATATACAGTTTGACACCTTTCTTAGGGGATTCGACAACTTATTTCTTGGAGGCCAGATTCTTGGTTTGATTCAACCAGTGAAGGGCGCATTGTGCTAGGGAGATCTTCATATTTCAGCTAGGTTGTGAGTTGGTTCATCTGGGTTTTTGGTCTATAGCTTGGAGAGGCTTTTGGAAGACTGGATATTCTTCTATATTGTATTTTGGTGGCCAGATACTCTACTATCTTATATGTATTCCAGATCTGCCCATTTTGTATGAGGGCAACCATTATTATGAATAATATCAGATCAAAGGTATTTTTGGGTTATCTCTTGCATTGTTGATCTTGCATCTTGTTGAGGTATGTTCCATTGCTACATATATTTGATTATTGCTGCAAATACACATAAAAACCATCAGTATAGACCCTAGTGCAATCTAAAAGACCAAATCAACAAAGTGTTTGACAAAATGCCACAACCAGAAAACATTTAAAAATTCATGGAAAACACAATGTTATCGGCATCTTGGATTGGGAACATTACAATGGTATCAGAGCATTTATCTTCCTAGCCAGTGGGGATTAGTGCATGAAGAAATACAATAGAGCTGGATATGTTTTACTTTGCTAGAGAGAGTGTATTCTGTGAAAGGGAATATTACGCCCTTAGTGAGGGAACTAGGGATCAATTAACATTCCAACAGTTTGTATCCATAAAAAATCCTAGGTGGAGCAAAGATGAGGTTACACATTGGGTGAACATAACAGAGGAAAATAGAGCAGCAACAACTAGATGGAGGGAAGCACAGATTAACCCTACACCCATTTGGGCAACGTTGCTACAGTTGCAAAGTGCCTTGGGAACCAGATCATAGATGTAGGGGTAAAGGTAAGAAACACATCATTTAGGTACACTATGATAGTGAGGATGAGGAGGTGTATGAGGATGCAGCGATAGATGCTTATTTGGAGCAGTACAATGGCGCTAGTGACTCTTACACACTTGTAGAGGATAGTGATCGTGGCATGCTTGGGGAGGATAGTGACCTTTGCATATTGGAGGGGTGGTGGGATGGACAAGATGATAGCACTTGTACTTCAACAACCATATCACATAGTGTTGATGACCTTACACTTCAGTAGAGGGGTGACACTAGTAGAGATCCACATGTGTTAGCACCTAGACCCAATGAGCTTCCTGTGAAGAATGTGACACATTTTTCATCCTTTCAGACACCCATGATAGCCATGACACATGAGGATATCAGTGGCATTTCAAATATGATGGAGGATCTGTGTGTGAGGGATACACACCAGGGACATATGAATCCACAGACCTAGGAGGAGAGACATGACGTCGAGACAGTTGACCTTACACATACATATTAGTATGAGGAGAGTGAGTCACTTATTTTGGAGACTCCATTGTTTGCTCAGGTTGGGGAGACTGATAATTTGATGGGACACTTACTTCCAGGACCGGTCGACAGTGATGTGGATGCACTCTTTATTGGTCAGGATATCCATAGCATGTGTCTGGACACATCTGTATGGGATCCAGGCGCATATGACAGTAGCAGGGTGAGTGCACAGGAGGATACAATAACTCATATGGGATATAATAGGATTCATAGGGAGCTAGAAGTTGGTGATGATATGCAGTCGCACACAGGAGGATCCAATAGCACAGTGGTCAGGGGACAATTTAGTGCTTTATCTTTTGCAGAGAGTGTTTTTGGGGATTCCAGGGTTGACATTAGTAGTGAGGAACATGAGGTAGCACCCTCAGCATGACAGTGATCATGAGTCACGCTACTTGGCAAGACATTTGAGAGTCAGCGAGGACATGATCATGGCATCCACTAGGCGCATTGATGACACACATGCATTGGTGACCGATTGTTGCTGGAGGGCATCGATGGAACATGATAGTTCAGATGGGGATTTTCCATAGATGACTTTCATACTCTTAGGGATAGAGTGTCAGTGATGAGGACCGACTACCAGTAGTTGTTGATGGACAAAGAATATCTATTTGGGGTTGGCGACATGTATCCCAAGGCACTAAGGGAGCAGGAGTTGGAGGTGGACAAACTCACTCATGAGTTGGATAGTACTAGAGGATTCTTGAGAGGCACACCGAAAACCCTTCAAGAATCAGAGTCCATATCAGAGGAGCTTCTTGAGGAGATCCGATAGAGATCCACTACATCTATCTTAGTGAAGAGTCAGATATATCCTTTAGTCACATTGCTAGGGGATGTTGGTGGCTTAGTAGAGGTGCACCAGTTGATGGAGGAGCATGAGTATTACCCAGGATCATTGATGATTATGGAGAGCTATGATCTGGAGGTGGAGGAGCTACCCTCCACGAGGATCTTTGAGACAATCGAGCACTCACATACGCATCGAATTCCAGAGCCAGGGGTAGTTTTGAGGACACTTCCATTTGTGTCCCATGAGTGGTTTACCTTCATGTAGAGGTTGCAGGAGATTATATGAGCATGCATGAGAATACAGTGGTGAGTGATAGTTCAAAGAGACATGCAAAGGTGTACAATGGGATTCAGGGGAGCGTATTGGCTTGCAAGGAGGAGACACACTTAGTAGAGTAGGGAGATGCCTCTCCTTTGCAGCAACACATAGTTATGAGCGATCACCTTCACAGTATCAACAATTGCATCAGAGATGAGGGATGGAGAGTGGTTGACCATCAGTTGGAGGAGTTACCCCCGAGTGTACCTGATGATTGGGATTCAGTGATGATTATAGGAGAGTATGTACCATGGGTACTGGTGGACGATATTTTGGTTGAATACTTGGGATTGACCAAAGCATATGATACCTTCCAGTCCTACAGTCAACCACATATGTTTCTGTTAGCCTTTTCCGACACTTTTATCATTGACAACAACATGAGGAGATATAGATAGTGGCAGAGGACATGGAGAGTTGGTAGGCCAAGACTCCATGAAAGGAGAGTCCATATGGCACACAACAACATACGGGTGGATCACCAGGGGTAGACAGTTGAGACCTTGTGCATGATGATGATCATTTTAGGCCCTGGGATAGCAAACATCTCAGAGAGTGATTCAGATCTAGATTCTCATGGGGGGATTTTGACAGTTAGCACTATGACACAGGAGAAATTAGTGGGGATTGGAAGTGATAAACTTCCAAGTTTTCCATGGGATACGAGAGTCCATTTTGTTAGTAGTTAGTTTCACCTTAAGATGACCCAGGTTGTGCCAGAGAACCACATACTTCACTTTGGGTTGGTTGTGAGAGGGCTTGCAGGGGCTTGTCCTATTGAGCGATATAGTTTCTCCTTTCCGATACTCATGATCAAGTATGGATATGGTTGGGAATGTGTTACTTCCACAGAGTTACTTTTGCAGATGCAACTTCTTGACAATAGGTCTGGTTTCCATAGGTATTTTAGCATGAGTATCTAGGAGTGGGAGATCTAGTATGTATACAGGGCGCAAACAATCATGATCATAGTAGTGCAGCGCTAGCATGGTGATATTTGGCAGAGAATAGCATGGGAACCGAGGATTGTAGGGCTGAGAATTTCATTGAATGATGGAGGCGATTGGACCCTTGCAGGGGAAATTTATTTTGACTTTCCATTGAGCTTCAGTGTTGAGGAGAGAACGACATTTGAGGGTGATTCATGGAGGTCTTGCAGTACCTCACTATGGAAGAAGCATGTGTAGTTGGTGGAGACTGTGTTGGTCTTGGTATGGACTTGGAGGATGGAATAATTCCGGAATGAGGCCATGTGTCATGGACAAGAGATTCAGGGTGTTGGCATGTTACATGATTATGCCCCATAGGGTATTGCAGTTCACATCTTGATATGGGATCCAGGGGGTAGAGTGCGTGATAGTTCAGCTTTGGATGGAACCTACTTTGTGTCCCACAGGTGGACATGGGACCCAGGTATTATATGTGGATTGACTCATTTATTGCTTGAGGACAAGCAATTTTATAGCAGGGAGGACTGTAATGTCCCCACTTTGGGACATCATTATATTACAGAGTGTTATGATGATTAGAGTAGCCAGATGGAGGTTATAGCGAGTACAAGAACTATTGAGGGGTATTTTTGGGTCTGACTTGGATCGCTCATCTTATTTCATTATTATGATCCATTTCACGCAGCTTCGCTTTGGTTCCGTTGCATCCGACCATTTCCATGATTTTGAGTTATTTGGGCTATAGGTTAATTAAATTCACTAAGGAGGTGATATTGGTCATAATACTTGGAGGAACCTCTTAGTGTAATAGATCATTGGAATCGAGAGGAACAACACTACAGGATAGGATAATGAGAAGTGACTTTCAGTGGCCAGGGAAGCTACAAGGAGAGATATGGTACTTTTAAGAGGTAAAAAGGTTAATTAATTAATTAAAGTGATTTAATTAATTAATTAATAATTAAATAAAGTAAAAGTCACTTTGGAGAGACAAGGTGAGTAGGGAGGATAAAACAGAGATAGGTGCCTCTATTCTTTCATTCATGTTATTTATCATTTTGTATCTGGCTTCTTGCTGGTGAGCCCATGCACTTGGGGGTTTTTAGGGTTTTGACTTAACAAACCCTAGAGATCAGCTTGGTTGTGAAAGATCCCACCCAACCTGGTCCAAGATTGGTCATGGAGGTGAAATATTCCTCCCTCACCATTCTAAATCAGATCTACTTAGCTCTGGGGGAGTTTCTACATCAGCCACAGGTTCAGGGAGAGCTAGGGCATAGCTTCAGGAAGGTTTCGAGCAGGATGGCGCACCATATTGAGGAGAGTGGTTCGATCTAGCCAGAAGATAGGGATTCATGGAAAAAAACATTCTGGGTATTTCTTGTTAGGCCTAGGGTGCCTTTTCCATCCTTTTCCAGGGGAGGATCCTCTGTCATATTATTTGTTGGAGCTCAACATAGGTTCAGAGAGAGGAGGGCACACCATAGATTGAGGATCATGTCATTTGGTTGGTTAGATATTCATCATTCATACCGAAACTTTACCAGAGGGTTTCCAATGGCTTGATATACAGTTTGGGATCTTTTCTAGAGGGTTTGGAGGCCATTTTCATAGAGGTCAAATTCTTAGTCTTCTACAGCCAGGAGGGCGCTCTACAGATTGATGATTTAGCCATCTGGAAGGTCATATCTCCATCATTCGATCTGAGACTTTACCAGGGAGTTTCCTTTGGCCTAATCTACAGTTTGACACCTTTCTTAGGGGATTCGACAATTTATTTCTTGGAGGCCGAATTCTTGGTTTGATTCAACCGGTGAGGGGCACATTGTGCTAGGGAGATCTTCATATGTCAGCTAGGTTGTGAGTTGGTTCATCTAGATTTTTGGTCTATAGATTGGAGAGGATTTTGGAAGCCTGGATCTTCTTCTATATTTTATTTTGGTGGCCAGATACTCTAATATCTTATATGTATTCAAGATCTGTCCATTTTGTATGAGGGCAACCATTATTATGAATAATATCAGATCGGAGGTATTTTTGGGTTATCTCTTGTATTGTTGATCTTGCATCTTGTTGAGGTATGTTCCATTGCTACATATATTTGATTATTTCTACAAATACACATAACAACCATCAGTATAAACCCTAGTGAAATCTAAAAGACCAAATCAACAAAGTGTTTGACAAAATGCCACAACCAGAAAACATTTAAAAATTCATGGAAAATGCAATGTTCTTGGCATCTTGGCTTGGGAACATTACATAAGTGAATTCTATTAGAATACGACGATATGGTAAGCCCAATTACCATGGATCATACAATTAAGAACCTAAAGACAATTATGCTCCAATCTTCCCATCAACTGGAAGAGTATATAGTATAAAATCCCAAGCCTAAAGCTTCCAATCGAACTTTAAGATTATGTTTCCATCAAAAGGGTAAATGCATTAATAAGAGGATTACATCATTCTAACACCTCTTTCTCTCTTTATGGCGCTAATAAATTTTATACTCACCAAGAAGATGAGAATGCAAACGATATAGATTTTGAATAATTATAACATTGATAAATTAGTTGAGAGTTATATGTGAATACTTCTTGTTACAAGGTTAAGATAGAGTCATTGACTTTGTTGGCACAAATATGAACACTTTAGGAGTCCATCAAATAAATGTGAAAAGGTCATTTATAAATTGAGAATTATCCAATAAATGTGAAAATGGATTTCTAAATTGAGAACTAGAGAAGAATGATCTATGGACTAGCATGAAGACAATGTAGTGAAAGGGAAATAAATTCCAATGCTATAAGATGAAACAAGTCCATACATGTATCTTTAAGTTCTTTGGAATGACGTGGAAATAACTTGGGTCTTGAATTCAATTTGTAAAATGTCTACATACAAATGTAAGCCTTTAAGTGTCTGGTTGTGACAACACATACCCTTGCAGTTACAAGTAAGAGGATTCTCAAGTGTTTGAATTTATGTGTCCCTGGAAACGCTTGAGATGTCTCTTGTTTAAATGTAGAATCCTGAGAGGAAATTATTGAGATTGGTGTAACCATTTCTCCATTTCGTTGAGCATGAATGGAATATCATTTCCACCATTTTGTATGTGGTGTTTGTGATGGTTATTTATTTTTCTCTTTTCTCTTTGTTTATTAATATTATATGTGCAGAATTGATCCCAAAACAAGTGGTATCAGAGCTCGAGGAGAAGAGATCACTCATTTTGTGAGTCATGTGAAGTCCGTAGAGGTTGAATTCATGAGCAGAGGGAGAAGGGGGTCGACCATAGACATGCGAAAGAGGATCAAGTTTTTTCGGGTGGTTTCGAGCGTGGAGATATAGGATGATCGATCTATTCAGGTGCCATGAAGTGGGCAAGGTGGTGGTGGTGGATGAGAAGGTGGTCATGGTGGCCAGAAAATTCATGATCATGGTGACCGTGGTTATGGTAGTCGACACTGGGCGAGTGTACTATCTGCTATTTGCAGGCAAAGGCACATCGATCACACGACAAACAATCCTCCAACGATTGGATCAATTGAGTGTTGGACGGGACGACTAAGATGGTGGAATCGAAGGCCAATTTGTTAGAGGCTCCGGTGATCAAAGCGATGCAAGGTATACCCATGTTAGGCTACCCGTGATGATTCTCGATGACCATACTTGCCGAAGTAGAATGTGAATATGTCACTGGACCAGAGGATGGTTTTTTGTGATGATTTCTAGCTTTAAATCGGCCCAATGATGTGGGGATTGTGGGTTTTAGCATGGAATATGGGAAGTCCATTTATGTTCCATTGTCATTGTAGTTTCTAGATACTCTAGGCATATGGGATATTTTTGGATACACGTGTGCAGCGTGGGTTGAGTTGTTGCACAATTTGTGAGGTTGTACGAGAGTGTATAGTGCAGACATGCAAGTACACTAGATGAGACAACACCAAAGTCAGGGTTGAACCATAGCTAGTACCTAGGGTGGATGGAGGCTATTGCAAGAGTACCTAGTGGATCATGGAATCCTAGGTGGGGCCCCAAACTTGGCCACCAATTCCCTGTGTCGTGTGGTTTCTAGGAGACTCGAGTCAAAGCTAAGGTGACACATATGGGCCACTAAGAAAGAAATACTTTCCAATAGCCAGTAGTTGGCACTTGTGGGATGAAAGGTAAAGCATCTCAACAAGTCGGTGATGGTGCACAATAGTAGAAGCAATGGTAAGGAAAATAATTTTTGAATGCAAGGTTCGAGGTGGAGTTAACACCTTATTATATGTAAATGGGCATACGACTATAAGACCTGGTTAGGCATGTGTACCATAGGTTTGAAATGTGATAGATGGAGCATGCGGTATTCTCAGATACCTTGTCTTTGAGGGAATTTTGGTCAATTTTGGTCATGTGGGGAAATTAGTTCAAGATTCATGGTTTTCGGGCGCATGTTTCTGGTAGCTCGAGAGCCCATGTATTGCATGTAATGAAACATTAACATTAGCCTGGAGGTGAGAAGTGAAGGCTCACTTGGCTGTCTTGGTCGGATTTAATTAAGGAAGTGCATATTTGTTGGTTATGGTGATGGAGTTGAGGGATGCAGATTGTGGGTTCATACTACCCACCAATCATCATTAGCAGAGATGTTACATGGAACAATCATGAATTGTTCAGGATCACAAATGGAAATTTGTTTGCAAACTCAGGGAATCATTGTATGGCCTAAGGTACCCATGCAATGGTAAAAGATGTTTGATTCCTTCAAGGTGAGCCAAATTTTATAAGAAGTAAGTATAACCATTGTGTTTATGGTATATTCATTATCTTGGTGTTATATATTTTTCTTGTAACAAGCATAAGCATGGTTTAGATTAGCAGATTGTCTAGGTTGGTTAGAACATTTAATATGAAGGATCTAGGAGCAGCTAAAAAAAAATCTTGGGCATGGAAATACACAAAGACATGAAAGATGGTAAGCTTTGGTTATCACAATAGGAGTATGTGGAGAAGATACTCAGGAAATTTGGTATGAATAATGTGAAACTGGTACAAATATCCCTTTGTCTTTCCATTGTAAGATTTATTCAGATTTATGTCCTAAGTAATGAAGAATAAAAGGGTTATATGTCTCATGTATCTTATGCTAGTAGGAAGGTTGATTTTTATGATGGGAATGTTCAAATATTTGATATGCATTTGGTTTTGGAAGTGGACACATGGAAAAAATGGGTAAAGATCATGGAAATGGGTGCTTCAGTATCTGAGAAGCACACATATCACCTACAACGGTTGCAACAATTTAGTTTTTGGTTATGTTGATTTAGTGTAGGTGGAGTAGTCCATACTGGAGCAAATAGTGCAGACATGTTTACGTAACCAACATTTTTAGAGAAGTTATGGGATGTTTTATCTTGGCTTGCAGGAAGGCGATGTTTAATTCGTTGGGAAAGGCATCAAGAAATTGTTGTTGTTGGACCTAAGGTCTGCACCTGACTACTAAAGGGCAGAGCTAGGCCACCTCAAGTTTTGGAATGGTTGGTTTTTTTATTATTTGATTTTGTTGGTCAATTGGAGGGTTGGTTGACCAAGACAAGAACATGGTTGGGTTGGAAAAATGATATGGAGGACAATCCTCCTTGGCTGGTGGCACGCAAATGAAAGATAAGTGAGATAATAGAGGGAAGAACAAAGGGAAACAACAAACGATTCAATGAATAATCTGTTGTAAGAAGTTCAAGTCTTAAAATATTATTTGAAGGCATTAAACAGGTATCCAAACACAATTACTCCCACAAGTTGCAATAAAAACAAATCATCACCAAAGCATTAGCTATTTTACAGGTTGCATATTAGTAAAGATGAGTTATACAATAGCTGAAAGGAAAATGAAATGTACTTTGCACACATCAATAATTGCATTCAAGATAAGAGAAAAACATATATAGATTTGGACAAAAACACACTGTCATCAAGAGTATATTTACTAGTTAGAGAGATTTAATCCATTCATAGAACATGTTAAACCAGGTTGATGTATTGATATTCTTCCCAAAAAACCAAACCCTCAAAACTTACAAAAAATGCATATTTACCAAAGTTGTAGAGGCTCTTGTCCATCTGAAACTGAGGCTTAACTCTACACTATCAGTTGGAGAACAAATTATTGACTTAACTAAATATTGTTGGAGTATAGTAATGTATACTTCAAACTTGATTTAACAAAAATAAGTGGTTCATATCAAACACAAATGACCACTTATTATGCCTTAATCTAAAAGAGTCTTGCACTTAAATGACTAAAACTGCTACTAGCAATAAAACTAGACTGATGCATATAATGGAGTGAACTGAGATTTGACAAAAATGCACTAGGACTGACAAAAATGAGTTCTGTATCGAGCATTGGTATCCATGCGCAATTTTGGAGGCAAACTGGGAGATAACTGGATATGTTGGTAGCTTCTTTAGGTACTCCTTCAAATTATCTCCTTTAGAAGGAAACAAGTCTTCTGGTGCTTCTTCTGGAGTCTTTGATACTTCTTCGACAGTCTGGAGTATTATTTCTCCAATTCCTAGTTGTGGTGTTGCAAGGTCTGAACTTGAAGCTTTAGTTTATGCACTTGGTGACCATCATCGACCGTCTCTTTTTTGACCTCAACCTGCATCTTCTTCTTTTCTTTCTCTATTCTAGACTTGTTGTGGTCAATCAATGATTTTCTTCTTGTTCTCATATTATAACTATGTATAACCTCGGGTTCTTTACCTTTTGTTCCTTTAATGGACCCATGTACTCCCACAATGTCATCTTTAATATCTAGTTTAATGTCTTGTAAACTGTGGCAAGGATCCCCTGCATGTGGTGAGGTGCCAATAGAATATTGCTCAGGATCAAGTCCATAATCCTGTATTCCCTATTGACTAGAGTCTGTAGGACACTCTTTTTTCACTCTCACAAATGGTGTTTCTGCAGCCTCATCCTCGCTAGACTTTGATTTCTCTTTTTTCACTGTCATTCCCTTCAAAACATTGACTTCCATTTCCTCCATGCTGGAAAATTCAGGACTGTCATCATCCTCAATCACAATTGGTTGGGGGTATTTTAATGATGGCTTGAACAAAGCCTTAGAGTTTATCCTCACTTGATTTTTAATCCTAGTTTTTTTGTTTGGCTTGCTTGTAAATTCAATGTTTTAATCGCCCTTCCTCTTCATGTCTTGTCTAGATGTAGGGGATGTTTTATGTGAAGCTTCTGTAGGAACAACCTTCCCTTTAATTATAAAATTATTTCAAAAATTAGCACGCCAATCCTCGTTTGCAAGAATAAATTGGTTCTTGCAATCATGTTTGTTCTGCATATAAAACAATGTTAAACCTGCTATGAGCTCAACCTATGGAACCTTTGATGGTAAGTACTTCAAACCAAACCATGACATGTAATTATCCCTCAAGAAAACAAAAAGATGGTGCAAAGAATCAATTAAGAGAGGTAATGATAAAAACTGAGTCATTTAGTAATGAGGAACCAACTTAACCAACAGAAAAGGAATGATGTTTTATTGAGGTTTAGGGAAATGAGAGAGGAGGGGAAGGGGTGCATACTTAGGTCTCAACATTGGCTCCAAATGGGGATAAAACCTCCCCGTGGGGTGTTGAGAACAACATATCAGTGCCCTGTAACTCAATAATTTTCTCTCACCTTCCTTCTCTTACCTTTGTTTATGTTTGGAATCCATGCATATTTGTCATTGTCTCTCAACGATGCATCTCTGGAATTCAAAACTGTAACTACACCCTAGTGCCTCTGTTGGGATATGGAGTCTTTATTCACACACAAACAAACTAATCAAAGGAAACTGAAAAAACAAAAGAATCTAAGAGGGACCTTCCCTCAGTCTTTCAAGCAAAATAGTGTTTCAGGAAGCGCCCATTTACTGGGCCTCCAAAGATCTCAGTATCATCTAGATTGTGTAAAACAAATGTATTATTGTCCAGAACCTCAACCACCTTAAAAGGACCAAACCAAAGGTTATCGAACTTACCATGCTTAGGCTTCTCATCCCTTATGGCATCCCACCTCAAGATCATGTTGCCTTCTTGAAAGATCTCCTTCTAAGTTTTCTTGTCAAAAGTTGATTTGATATTTCTTTGGCATGCCTCACTTATCTAATTCAATGCTTCTCTCTTTTGTTGAATCTCTATAATCTAAAATATTCTCCTATGGATGTCATTTGGCTCAACAATTTCTTCCTGTAGGAATTTTAGAATTGGTAGACCAAGTTGAGTAGGGAAGAAAACATCTATCCCATAGACTAGCTAAAATGGTGAGGCTCCCAAGGATCTTTTGGTGATGATCTTGTCATCCCACAAGGCATACTCAAGTTTAGAGTCCCAGGATTTCTTGTTTTCAGTCAACAATTTCTTGATGATCTTGATGAGAGTCTTTTTGATGAATCGACTAACCCATTCCCCTGAGGGTAGTAGGGTGTGGAATGTGTTAAGGCGATGTTATGGATGCCACATAAGTCAATCATGGATTTAGAATTGAATGCATGGGCATTGTCTGTTATAATATTTCTAGGGTAGCCGAACCTAGAAAATATATTGGTCTCCAAGAAATTCATGATCACCTTGTCAGTAGAATTATTGGTGGGCACACAATCGATCCATTTGGTAAAGTAGTTAGTGCCAATGAGAATCCAATTGTGCTGCCCACTGGAGGGTGGATTTATGCCACCTATGAAATCTAATCCCCATTGTTGAAAGCGACCACTGGTGGTGATAGGCTTTAGGGGTAGTGAGAGTAATTTATGTTTGCTTGTAAACTTTTGACATTCATTGCATACCCTTATTGTGGTAAACACATCAGAGAAAAGGGTGGGCTAGAAATACCCTGCCCTTAGGATCTTGAGGGTTTTGGATTTCCAATTTTGGTGTCCTCCACAAACTCCCTTGTGCATATCTGTTGTGACTTGTTTATATTCATCTTCATTAATACATTTTAATAGGATGCCAACAGGATCCCTCCAATACATGTTCTGATTTAAAATGCAGAATTTTATAGGTTTTAATTTGAGAGACCTGGCTCTCGTCTTTTTCAAATCGAGTGGACATTCTAGATGTTGCAGAAATTAAATAACATATTTGTACCAAAGTGAAGAGGAGTAGTTTTTAGATACCTGGATGTTGTCTTGTCTAGAATGTGTCATGGGTGCATCCGATTGGGCGAAGGTCTGATGCAATTCCAACACCTTACAGTTTGATTCTAATAACAACTTGGAAAGTCCATGTCCCTTAATCAACTTGGTGGGTTTTATGTGTAGGTCATACTCTAGCAATTTGACAATCCATTTCCCTCTCTTCCCTTCACTATCTGGATGGGCCAGAATCTCTTTGACACTGTTGCTAGGAACATAAGATGTTATGCTAGATTGTAACACATACACCCTGAAGGCCTTCAAAGCTTTGACCAACGCATAGGATTTATTTTCTAATATGTCATGCTTTAGCTCAACGTCTCAGAGGGATTTTTTGAAAAACACTATGGGTTGTTCATGCCCTTCTTCATTTTTTTGCAGCAGTTCTGCAACAATGGTTTCCTAGGAACTGAAAGAGAAGATAAAGAACTCTTTGGCATAGTCAGGGCTGACCAATACAGGGGCTTCAACCAAATCTTTTTTGATCCTCTGGAATGTTGATTTTTCCTCTAGTGACCACTTAATAACAACATATTTCTTCGACATGTTGGTGATAGGCCTTATGATTTCAACAAAGTTTGGCACAAAGTGCCTCAAAAACTTTATTCTACCTATAAAAGACTGAATAGATTTCTTATTTCTTGAATGACATCAACTCTCTTAGGGTCTATTTTTATTCCTCCTATTGATATGATGTGGCCTAAGAACTTAGCTTCTAGCATAGAAAAGTGGGACTTCCTGGGAATCAAAGAGATCCCATACCTTCTGCATTTTCGTAAAATCTTCTCAAGGTGTTGTAAATGTTCATCATCTGATTTGGAGAAAATGGTGATGTCATCCAAATATATAACCATAAATTTGCCTTTTCCCCCCACAAAGGCTATGTCCATATCCCTCTAAAAGGTGGCCCCTGTGTTCATCATCCCGAAGGGCATTTTGTCATACATGAATGTCCCCCATGGGGTGGTGAATGTTGTTTTTTCTTTGTCTTATTCACACACTGTTATCTGGTTATAAATAGAATATCCATCCAACAAGGAAATCATGTGGGAACCTACTACCCTTTGCAAAATATGGTCCATCTTGGGAAGGGGTTAGTTTTCCTTTAGAGAACAGTTGTTGAGATTTCGGAAATCTGAGTACCTCAAGGGAAACATAATTCTGGAATCAAGCATTCGTTTCAACTCTTTTTCAATTATGGACATCAACATTGGATTAAATTGTCTAATCTTTTGTCTGAATGGATTAGAACTGGCCTTGAGAGGCATCTTGTGTTGGATGATGTCAGTGTCAAATGTCTTCAAATCTTAATACGACCATGCAAAAATATCATAATTTTTTTTCATGAGGCTGACATACGTGTATTTTTGTTCTGGAGCTACTGCCTTGGACAATTTGACTATTTTGGGATTTTCAACAGTCCCAATGTTGCATTCCATTACTTCCTCTTCTTGATTTTTGATGGAATCTTTTCTAGAGACATCATAACTGTCAAACAACCTTTCTAGTGGCATTAGACCCCCGAATATGTGATTTGTTTTAAGTTCCACAATGTTGTGTCCAACTACTTTGTTCAACATATGAGATGTTTGTTAATTTTTTTATTCATCATCTTCACCCTCTTGATCTATTGAGAAACTGGAGAATTCTTCAATGGTCTGCAAAAATCTTTGTAGCTACAAGTCATCACTGAAGACTTGTCGTGATTTATGTTGTCTGGTATGGATGTCCTATGTATTACTTCCACCTGATACTTAATATTTGGACCGATGGGAGGTCTAAAGGTACTAGCAGCCAAGGCCAAAGAATCTGCCCTCTGATTTGCCTCTCTAGGAATGAAGGAAATGTTGAATTCCAGAAAGAAGTTGTCAACCAGATCCCACACCTTGTTCCTATATTGTTTGAGACTATGTTGCTTAGCTTGATAGATGTTTTTGACTTGATTGATCATTAACTCAGAATCGCCAAAAACTGCAAAATTTTCAATGACCATGTCTTTGACATCCCTCAATCCCAACACTAGAGCTTCATACTCAGCTATATTGTTAGTAGTCTCAAATTGCAACTTATAAGAGAGAATTATTACCTCATGTTAAGGGGAAACGAGGACTATACCAGCCCCAGAACCTTCCTTTGATGAAGATCCATCATAATACATCTTCCATACTTCGTTCTACTGATATGTCAGTTATTAATTTATGCATTTGTTGATTGTTATTTCTAGTTCATCATCATTTAAATAGACAACAGATGACCCGATCTCATCCTCAACAACATAAACTGGATGGTTTCCTAGATTCTGATGGTGACTGACGATATATGCCAATCTGACCTCCATGTATAGCCTCCTATTTTCTCCTCTGAAAACAGGGATGGTAGCATATGTGAGGTTCATTTGTAATGATCCTCCAACCTTCTTGGCCCATGTCTTGGACAAGAGCATACCAAACTTGGGGGGAATGTCATCCACAACAATGTCCATCACTACACTTTTCATGGGTAATTGTGCCAAAGAAACCACTAGATCTTTTATTAATCTCAAACATTTGAGTTTTTTAGAATCAAAGGAGTAAAGGTCTTGGTAGGGCTTGGTGATCTCCAGACCTAGTTCCTCCATCAAAACCTTAGGCATGCCATTGTGTGAGGCACCTGAGTCCATGCGACAATTATGTAGGATCTTGTCATGGAAATTTAAAGATATGTAGAAAGGTGGAGAAGCATCAGAGCCATCCTCAATGTGTGGACCCACAATAATGGCTGGGTTTTCATCCTGCAGACTAAGTACATCAGAAGTTACAACAAAAGTAGGTGGTTGCAGAACCTTCATAATAGATTTTTTGAAAGGCTCATTTTTCAACAATTATGACAAAGGTACAAGGATATTGATCTTTCTCAACTCATGCTCTAAGATGAAATATGTTTATGGCATGTTAGCTTCCTTTACTTCAAGGACAATAGGTTTAGATGGGGGAGGCTGGTGAGATTTAGTCAATGCACCCTTGCTTGGATTTGGCTTGGAAGGAAAATCCATTTTTTTGTTCTAATCGAAGGTGGTGGCTTTGGGAGTGTCTGTTCTAGGCCTCAAATCATACTTATTTTGGGGTTGGCCTTGAATAACTCCCTCTTCCCCTATCTCAATATCAAACTGATTTAACAGTTGTGCTACCTCATAATCTTGTTGTGTTAAGTGGCTCGAATAAAAATCAGTTTCATTGAAAAGTACAACATCATCCACATCATCACTGTCTACATCCATTTCCTCAATCTGATTGTTTTGGAAAGGAGGTACTACTCTTTGATCAAAAACATTCCTCCTCTCTCTCTATATTATCTGAGGGACATCATTCAACCTCCTAAAATGGTTTGGGTTTCTTTTCCTAGCCCCTTGAAAAGCTTTGTTTGGTTGCTTAGATTCCCATTTCATCTTAGCTATTTCAGATGTCAAGTCCTTCAAAGTTTTGGTCATCTCATCAAGTTTAGGATTAGATGTGGTTGGGTTAGAGGAGGTAGGGGAATCATCCCTCTGTTTCTTCTTGTCTTTATCAAATCTAGTATTTAACCTGTCTGATGCTAGGATGTTGGACTCAACCTCAATGGTTGCTTCTTGCATGGACAACAAGGTGGTGGATCTTCTCTCCCTCAACAGAAGGGAGAATTCTGCATCAAATGCATTGGCATAGGTGATCTTGGTAGAGGCTTCAGTTGGTTTGATCTCATATGGGATTCTGCCATACATCTTATTAAATCTCTTGGTGAAGTCTGAAATAGACTCATGGTTATTTCTCTTAAGGGCCCCAAACTCAGTGATGTAATACAGATAATATCTGCTATCTCCCCATTGCTTTATGAAAGCTTCATCTAACACATAATTGTCTGTAATGGAGGCTAGTGGGAGATCCCAAATCCATTTCCTCACCTCCCCATCCAGGCTATGTACAAACAACCTCATCCACACATCTGCATAGTCAATGTTGAAGTTGTCTGCAAACCTGTAGAAGGCTACCAAATGTTCCTCAACTGTGACATCCCCTTCCCTATTATATCTTGGAAAATATTTCATATAATATGTGTTTGAGAGTGCATGCAATCCTACATGAAAAACTAGGGGTGCATATCTGACAGCAATTATGGCATCCATCATGTTAACATCCATTGCTTGCGAAATAAGAATCTGAGGTTTGATTGGAGATACATGGGTGGATGCTGGACTAGATGATGAAGTAGAGGTAGGGGTTAAAATAATATGAGTGTCCTTGGAAATTTGATTCTTAGGGTTAGAAAATTCAAGCTTCTTGTGATAATGGAGAAAGGTGGACTCTTGAGGTGCAACTTTACCCTTGAGGGATGAGGTATATCTCTGAGCTAAGGTGGATTTTATTAGTTGTATTTCTAGATCAGAGACTATTGTTTCCTTCTCAGGATTAGGATGATCCTTAGTGGCTTTGATGTGCTCAAATTTGGATCCCTTGAGTCCTTATCTGGGAGCCAGTATTTATTTTGTGAAGTTTACTTAGTGGAGTCGCAGGTGAAAGGTGGCAGTATGAATGTGTATGATATTTTTTCACCATCAAAGATTAGATCTAATCATTGTCTTTCTCCCAAGGAAAGATATCTCATTACTTCGTTCCTCAGAAATGACGCCAGAAGATGTTGGTCCTAAGGTTTGCACCTGACTGTTAAAGAGTAGAGTTAGGCCACCTCAAATTTTGGAATGGTTGGTTTTTTTATTATTTGATTTTGTTGGTCAATTGGAGGGTTGGTTTACCAATAAAAGAACATGGTTGGGTTGGAAAAATGATATGGAGGAGGGTCCTCCTTGGCCGGTGGCACACAAATGATAGACAAGTGAGATAATAGAGGGAACAACAAAGGGGAACAACAAACAATTCAATGAATAATCTATTGTAAGAAGTTCAAGTCTTAAAATATTATTTCAAGGCATTAAACATGTATCCAAGCACAATTACTCCCACAGGTTGCAATAAAAACAGATCTTCACCAAAGCATTAGCTATTTTACAGGTTGCATATCACTAAAGATGAGTTATACAATAGTTGAAAGGAAAATGAAATGTACTTTGCACACATCAATAATTGCATTCAAGATAAGAGAAAAACACATATAGATTTGGACAAAAACACACTGTCATCAAGAGTATATTTGCCAGGTATAGAGATTTACTCCATTCATAGAAAAGGTTCAACCAGTTTGATGTATTGATATTCTTCCCAAAAAACCAAACCCTCAAAACTTACAAAAATTGCATATTTATCAAAGTTGTAGAGGCTCTCGTCCATCTGGAACCGAGGCTTAACTCTACACTATCAACTAGAGAACAACTTATTGAATTAACTATACATTGCTCGAGTAGAGTAATGTATACTTCAAAATTGATTGAACAAAAAGAAGTGGTTCATATCAAACACACATGACCACTTATTATTCCTTAATCTAAAAGAGTCTTGCACTTAAATGACTAAAACTACTACTAGCAATAAAACTAGACTGATGCATATGCTGGAGTGAACTTAGCTTTGAAAAAAACTAACTAGGACTGACAGAACCGAGTTCTGTATCGAGCACTGGTATCCATGCGCGTTGTTAGAGGCCAACTGAGAGATAATTGGATGTGTTGGAAGCTTTTTTAGGTACTCCTTGAAATTATCTCTTTTAGAAAGCATCAAGTCTTCTGGTGCTTCTTCTGGAGTCGTTGATACTTCTTCTGCAATCTGGAGTATAGTTTCTCCAATTCTTGGTTGTGGTGTTGCAAGGTATGAACTTGAAGCTTCATTTTATGCACTTTATTATTGTCATCGACCCTCTCTGTTTTGACCACAACCTGCATCTTCTTCTTGTATTGCTCTGTACTAGACTTGTTGTGGTCAACTCATGCTCTAATTCTTGTTCTCATATTATGACTGTGTATAACCTCGGGTTCTTTACCTTTTGTTCCTTTAGTGGACCCCTGTACTCCCACAATGACAACTTTAATCTCTGGTTTAATGTCTTGTAAACTATGGCAAGGATCCCCTGCATGTGGTGAGGTGCCAATAGAATATTGCTCAGGGTCAAGTCCATAATCTTGTATTCCTTGTTGAATGGAGTCTGTAGGATACTCTTTTTTCATTGTCACAAATGGTGTTTCTGCAGCCTCATCCTCGCTAGACTTTGATTTCTCTTTTTTCACTGTTATTCCCTTCAAAACATTGTCTGCCATTTCCTCCATGCTGGCAAATTTGGGACTGTCATCATCCTCGATCACAATTGGCTGGGGGCATTTTAATGATGTCTTGAATAGAGCCTTGGAGTTCAACCTCAATTGATTTGTAATCCTAGTTTTTATGTTTGTCTTGCTTGGAACTTCAATTTTTTTCTTTCCCTTCCTCTTCCTGTCTTGTCTAGCTGCAGGGGATGTTTTATGTGAAGCTTATGTAGTAACAAACTTCCCTTTAATTACTTCCTTGTTGCATGAACCATGTCCAGTTTTCCCTCTCATTCAAGTCACATGTTTATTAGGTTGCTTCTCAATGGGGGTTTTCTGCTCCTCCTCTGAATGGATGGACGACAGAGAGCTCTATGGTGTTTCTAGTGCAGGTGGGTGCATGCTGGCATCTTTTCCACTTTTTTTTTTCCTTCCCCTTTTTCGTAGAAGACCGCAATTGCATGTGAGGGGACTCCTCCATGGGGGTTTCTAGATGTTTTTCTTTCGAGAGCGTATTTCTTTTTTTAGGGCCTTTCCCTTTACTCACTATGGGTTGGACAGGTGTCGTCGATCTCCTAGGCTCTGGAGAAACGTTGAACTCCTCACTTCCATCACCTCCATTCTATGAGTCAGGCATATGATCCTGCTCTTTCAATCCCACCGACTTCAAGAAATAATCCCAAGGAATTTCAAGTTCCTCGAGAGTGAAAGTTACCAACAATTTTATCAATCCCTGATGGTACAAGCTTCTATGAGCATATTTAGGGTTCTCTTGAACCCTCCTAGCCATTTTTGTTAGGCTCTTAAGCAGGTAATATGGTAAATTAAGCTCTCTGTCTCCACTTAGATGCATAAGGAAACGACGGTGATAATAGTGTACAATGATGAATCGACTCTCACTTGTGGTATACCTCTGCACTATTATTAGGGCCCCTTTATAGTCTTCCTTTATCCATGCCAAAGGGATTCCTTGGCTCTAGTTGGGGTCTTGGTGCTTGGGAACCAAGAATTTATTGCAAAGATCAGGAGGCAACTTGCCTTTCTTGAACCATCTTTCCCCACAGACAAGGAGAGCACAAGCTTCTCCAATGAAGTGTTTTGTAACATGAATCCAGGTATCCCCAAGCAGGGTATGGAAGCCATTAAATGTCTGCATGAAAATCATAGCCAAGCCTGTGTGGTATCCTTCAAATGCGCACAGGAAATCATACCACTCGGCCTTTATGAAAATGTCTTTGATTTCAGGTATAGCTTCGAACAATTCCAGGCCTTGTGGCTCAGCCTGTTCAGTTTCCATCGTTCTCGAGGAGGAACCATGGTGGGAAGAGTAGCTCTGATGTCGCTGATGTAGATAATGTGGATTTCTTCATATTGAAACTGATACCTCTGTGTTGTTAACCCTCCATTCGAGTTGTAGTGGCCATGGTGAACTGGTACCATTCTCACGATCATAACTAATGGTGTGTAATGATGGAACTATGTGTAATCTGATGTGGAGGCGCTTGTTTATGATCACACACGTATGAAGGCGTCATTCAAATGGTTCAAATATTTAAAATAACAAATTAAATTATTAAATGATTTCAAAAATTAGCGTGCCAATCCTCGTTTGCAAGAATAGCCTGGTTCTTGTAATCAACTCTGTTTTTCATATAAAACATTGTTATACATGCTATGATCTCAACCTATGGAAACTTTGATGGTAAGTAATTCAAACCAAACAATGACATGTAATTATCCCTCAAGAAAATAAAACTATGGTGCAAAGAATCAATCAAGAGAGGTAATGATAAAAATTGAGTCATTTAGTAATGAGGAACCAACTTAACCAGTAGAAAATTAAGGATTTTTTATGGAGGTATAGGGCAATGAGAGAGGAGGGGCAGGGGTGCAGACTTAGGTCTCAACAATTGTCAAGGTGGAGATTGTTGGGTTGTGACAACACATACCCTTGCAATTACAAGTCAGAGGATTATCAAGTGTTTGGATTTATGTGTGCTTGGAAATGCTTGAGATCTCTCTTGTTTAAATGTAGAATCCCGATAGGAACTTCTTGAGATCCATGTAACCATTTCTCCATTTGGGTGAGCATGAATGGAATATCATTGCCCCCATTTTTATATGTTGTTTGTGATGGTTATTTATTTTTCTCTTATCTATCTGTTTATTAATATTATATGTGCAGACCCAATCCCCAACATTAAGGAGTGTTATAAATGATCGAGTTAAGAGAAAATCTAGGGAGGATTGTTGCTAGGGAATGGCAAAGACAAGACAACCAAGACCAGTTGACATGTCATGACACTTGACACATCACGATGTGCAAATTCAAAAAAAAAATGAGTATCTCGTTTTATTGGGTGGGGATATTATGTGAGGTACTTAATGAAGATAGTTAGCTTGGATAACATTTAAATTTCTTTTATAAAGTTAAAGTATTCAACCATTTTTTTTAACAAAAAAACCAGATAATTTTATTATATTTAAAAAAGATACAAATAGGTACATAGGTACATAGAGGTATTTCATAGACAGAAACCACACTGAATTCCCCAACACAAGTGTATCATGTCATTATCAACAAAATATCAAATCAAAACTGATATTATATCATTATCAACAAAGTATATAAAAAAGAAAAGATATAACCAAAATTCTAGATCGTCAGGCTATGACCATATATAGAGCATACTAATTACCATTGCATGTTCCTATAATTAAGACTAAGACCTAAACATAAAACAAAAACAAGTTGACTTGGCTCTTATTTCGAAGGATGGACTTTTCTTGGGGATAACCCACCTCTTGAGTAAGGAATCCTCCTACTCCTCGTATACGTCGATGGGGTAGTTGATCAATCCCGAGGGACTTTGCATCACAATGTTTCCCTCCTTCCTCTCCTTCTTATGAGAAATGAAGGTGACCCTGAAACAGATACCACTGATACCATGCTAGGAGACACAAAACAATTTGAACAACTTGATAGCACTTATTTTTTCTTCAATCATGTGTGTGTCATGGTCATGTCTCTCATTATACTCTCTTTTCTCTTCTTTTTCTATATCCTTTTGGTGTTCCCTGACTCTTTCTGAGGAATATGTATAGCACTAGGAGTTTGATATTTGCGGGGACATTATGGAACAATCAATTCTAGTGCTCTCAAAGTGATAATGATAGGCATGTTTATTTAATTTTAGAACAATTGAGAATACTTTCCCTATCTAGCCTAAAGCAATGGCCTCACTCTCCAGATATTTGTCTCCGTTGAGAAAAATAAAATGCCGATACCAGTCAATAACATACCATACAAGTTCCACGCTTATGACTTCATTGTATAATAATGCTTTCTTTAGTGATTCATCTCTTTGGGATCGAGCTTGAATTGATTCATAGATATATTGATATAATAATACTTGTTTTTTCAATGTCTCAATTTCTTTTATCAGGTCGTTGTCTCTAGTTGAAATGACAATGGATTCCCACTTGCTTAATGGAAGATAGCAATCCCTTATTGAACTTAGAAGTCACTTGTAACCACATTCGACCTCAAGCCCTAATTATTCTTGGCCGTCATCATTGATCCATTTAATCCATTTTTTAAAGAGGAATTCAATGTAAATATTGTAAATTGCGGCTCCCAACTTCTTTTTGCTTGGGCATGAGCTGCTAGACAAAAAAAATTCCATCAATCCACACAAATCAACCAAAATGGGCTCGAAGCATGTGGTATAAGTACAGAGTTGTTCATCTTCCAAGTTAATGATTCTCTTCAGGCTATATTCTACCTGTCTCAACCACATTGTCGGCTTACACTTTCCATACTGAATAGCCATCAAATAATTTTCTACAGACTTTGACATAAGGTGTTTAGCATCCTGTATTTATTTCAAAGCCTCATTTCCTTCCTCTTCTTCTTTCATATATATCTCCCATTCAACTTTACCCTATACCCAATTCACTGCACCTAAATTTTAGCAAGAAGTTATCTCACCCGAATCTCCGCAGCTTACAAAGTCAAGAGCCTCTTCATATAACTCAGGGGATTTTCTCAGTTTATGCATGAGGAGGAAAGGACCGTAATAGCCATTAGACACTTGCTAGTATAATTCATTTCCTCTTTTTCTCAAGGACTTGTAGGTGACTGTTTTCTTGGACATCAACGAACAATTTAAACGATTTCCTTTCATGCTCGCATTTTTTTATGTTGGGTGCATGAATGATTTCTCTTTGGCATGATATTTTCTCCTCCTTTTCAACTTTATGACATGAAACAAATTACTTGGTCATTTTCATGGCAGTCTTTCTTTACTTTTGGGTATAGTTAATAACTCTGCGTCCCAACCTCTTTTTTTGTTCATTTTCTTGGTAACCATTATTGGGTATCTACCTGCCACACAATGGGGATATCAATATTTCTCACTCTCTTCATAAGTTTTACTTGAAAAGAAAGCATGGTTAATTTTATAGTAATATCAACAGAGCAAAGAAATTATGGTAGAGTGCAAAAGCTACATTCTACATTTCGTCACAACTACTTGAAAATACATATTTTGAATAAGAAAACACTTTCAAATTCTGGAGATTGGATTTCACAAGACATCATAAAAAAGTAGGACATGTTTTTCATTGTTAATAATTAGTTGAGAAATCTACTTTAAATTCTTTGATGATTGGTTTTGGCCTTGTATCTCATGAATGCTAACATGGTTAACATATCCTAACTTACCAATAAAAAAATTTCTCCTTTCAATTCCTTGGGTGGATGGATGCAATGGATAAGTTACTGGGATTCAAGCTCTTGCATCGTATTGACAAAAACCACCAATTCATTTCCAATAGAGGTAAATATAGGGGCTTCCTCAAGTTGTATGTAAAAGTAATAAATGCATAACATAAAACCCTTTTTAAAGTAACTAGAAAAACACCAAAGTTCCATCTACATTTACAACAAGTTTGCCATATTTCAACACCAAATTTATTGAGATTAATCCAAGTTAATATGACATATGTGAAATTAATTTTTGAAGGTACGGGTGAGCAAGAATTCGTGTGCCGAAATGTTATTTGGAAAGATCCACATAGGTAGTGTTAATTCTGAAATAAGGATTGAAAAGAAGATACTAAGAACCATGCAGGAGCTCAATCATTAGGTCCTGTATGGTGCACTTGTGTGGTATGGCACCATGTATGCTGATGAAAACCACCACTAAGCCCACAGGTTGGTGTTGTGGCCTCCCAGTCCAGGATATTCTCTCACATGAGATGAATTAGCTCTCGAGATCCCACAAACCCATGCTTTTATCTTACCGACAGGATACTCAGGAAACGAGCGCAAAATTCAAATCTGCGAGGGTCCCTTTTCTCCTGGCGACTCGTGCATGTAACCACGACTTCGGACCAAGCACTTAACAAAAGGGTTGTTCAACGCTCCGGGACTCTGGGCTTCATAGTTCCTCCTCTCCAACTTCAAACAAAAAACTTCTCCCGAATAGCCGAACCATCGAACTACCGAAGAGTTAAGGGATCAACGGTCCACACGTCACCTTTAGATCAACTGTCTATGCTCACTCTGAGCTATGAGATTTGGAAGAATTTACTCCAACCAACTATGTTCTCAAATGTGTCGAAGTCTTTACCGACCGAATCTGGTCATACAATGACTTGACCGAAAGGCGTAGGTATTACCCTATCCTTCCACTTTTCCAGTGTCAAAGTCAAGACTTTGATCGGACGACGGACGAGAATCTGTTTCCCTTGCACAATCTAAAATTGACGATGACTTCGTGGCTCTTGGCTTCGAGACTTTTCCACACCACATAACTATCACCCAAAATCACCCGAAGTACCAAATATCAAACAGCTCGGAGATCTACGGTTCACGCTTCCCACCGATTGATGGCTAATATTAACTCTAGGCTTCAAAGCTTCAGGGCTCCGTGTCTTCCGACAACAACTCACTGCTCCAAATTGCTGAAGTGATGAAGTTTGAAGGACTCGGGACTTAACAACCACGCTCCTCAAACTAAGGATTTCCCCACTTGGTTGAGTTCCTCCCTAGAACCTTATACTCGATATCCCTCCTGAGATTCGTTCACTTTTAATAAGTGAACTCCTGTGCACACTTGCACTTCTCTCCCGAGCTTAGACCCTTAAAACTTAATGGTCTGCGCACTCCTTGCACAAACTAACCTGAGATTATGACTTTTTAAAAGTCACCTGCACACTCATTGCGCTTTCTTTGTGCATAATTTCACTTTCTCCCCTGAGCTCCTAAACTCGTAAAAGGGGTGGCCTCCACACACCTTGCATTGTCACTATGCACTCCTTGCACTAAGACTACTAGAAGATAAATAATTAAAAATTATAACAGAATCATAAATTCATTCATTAAACACACATCATCCACACACATAGATGTAGAAATACAATAACATAGTGTCTATTCCATTACACAAAGAACATAAACAGATTTACAGTTTCTCTCAGGAAATTTGAGAGTATTCCAACAACAACTTCCAACAGAACTTCAACAACCTTCAACATCCTCCTTTAACATAGATTACATTGATTTATACATGAAGGGGATTCTCAAGCCTTCCCTCCAGACTATTTTAGTGCTTTCACATCTCAATAAAGATAATCCTATCACTAAGATTATTACAGTAAATGCACATTTACAATCTTAGATATCAGTTGATTCTCAAAATATGTACAATACTACATGAATTAAAGACAATTCCAACTTTCTGGAGTACATACAATGACTCTAGTCTTTTGATCTCAAGGGATATTTAATTACAAAGGTTTCAAAATTTAAAGTGTTGCGCCTTCTTGGAATCCAAACTAGTTAATGCGTGTTGCACTGTATGTTGAGTCACCTTCCACCATGGCTTATTAAATGATGACGGTGACACTCCTGCATCATTCTCCCCTGGGAAAAAAATTCATGGACTCTTGTCCATGAGCTACTCAACTTCCTTTCCATATTTCTGGATGCCTACTTTAGTCAACCAACTCACATATTCCACTAGATGGTCCTTCCATTTGACTAAGTATTCATAATAAACCTCCCTCCTTGTTCTTCTGGCTCTTCTTTCTTGCCAATTTTTCTTCTGCCTTCAGGACTACTTGGTAAGCATCTTCTACATTCCTCATTGTCACTAAACTAATTTTATCTTGAATTTCATACCTCAATACATTAATATACCTAGAAACTTTCTCTTCATAAATTTCGCTATGTCCTGCTCTTATATTCAATTTATAGAATTATTCGATGTATTCCTTCACTGGCAAACCTTTTTGTCTCAGATTCTATAACCTTATGAACATATTCAACTGATAATCCTTGGGTATGAATTTAGCCTTCAGTTTAGCTACCATTCTATCCCAACTCTTAATCTTGGACTTACCTTTCCTCCTTCTATCAACCTACAATTCGTCCCACCATAAAGCTACACGTCCCTTCAACCTAGTCACAACATGCTTTAATTTCTTCTCATCATCAATCTCCTCATAATCAAAGTACTTGTCTAAATCACTTATCCAATCAAGAAAATCTTCCACATTCAAATTACCTTCATACATTGGGACTTCCATCTTCGCTCTGGTTCCCAGCTTGACAATAGCTCTTAGTAATCGTTTCTCTGCTGCTTTTTCTCCTACAACTTCCTCTTTTTATGGATTTTCACTTTCAACATCACTAACATCACCAGTCTCTGGTGCTCTCCTCTGTGTTGTTTCCATGGCATCCATCCTTGCATGAAGTTGTCTCGTTTCTTCGTCCATAGCTGCATTGGCTACAGGTCTCTCCATGCGTCTCCTCGACGACATAAATTCCAAAATATATTCACACAGAGCTTATTCCTGCTCTGATACCACTTGATGCAAACCGCCACAAAGTCCACATGCTAGCACTATGACCTCCCGATCTAGGATATTCTCTCACAGAAGTTGAATTAGCTCTTGGGATCCCACAGACCCCTACTTTTACCTTACCCACAAGATACTCAACAAATGGGTGTGGAACTCAAATCCACGAGGTCCCCTTTTCTCCTGGAGACCCATGCATGTGACCACGACTTCAGACCAAGTGCATAGAGGAAGGGTTGTTCGGCACTCTGGGACTCCGGGCTTCGGAGTTCCTCCGCTCCAACCTCAAACAAAAAACTTCTCCCGAATAGTCAAACCACCGAACTCCCGAATAGTTTAGGGATCAACGGTCCACACTCCTCGTTTAGATCAACGGTCTATGCTCACTCCAGGCTCCAGGATTCAAACTAATTTACTCCAACCAACTATGTGCTCAAATGCGTAAGAATTTTTACTAGCCAAATCCAGTCATAAAGTGACTTGACCGACAGGCATAGGTATTACCCTATCCTTCCAATTTTTCAGCATCAAAGTCAAGAATGTAATCGAACAGTGGACGAGGATCTGTCTCCCTTGCACGATCTACGAATGACTATGACTTTGGGGCTCCGGGCTTTGAGACTTTTCCACACCACACAACTATCACCCAAAATCACTCGAAGTACTGAATCCCGAACAACTCAGAGATATACGACTCACGCTTACCCACCAATTGACAACTGATATTAACTCTGGGCTTCAGAGCTTCGGGGCTCTGAGTTTTCCGACAACAACTCACTGCTCGAAACTGCTAAAGTGGTGAAGTCCGAAGGACTCAAGAATTAAGAACCACGCTACTCAAACTAAGGATTTCCCCACTTGGTTGAGGTCCTCCCTAGATCCTTATACTCTCTATCCCTCTCGATCTTCATTCACTTTTAAGAAGTGAACTCTTTCACACACTTGTGCTTCTCTCCTGATATTATACCCTTAAAACTTAATCGTCTGCACACTCCTTGCGTAAACTCTCATGAGCTTGGGAATTTTGAAAAGTCACACGTGCATTCCTTTCACTTGCTCTGTGCAGAATTGCACTGTCTCGCCTAAGCTTATAAACCTGTAAAAGGGGTGGCCTCCGCACACCTTGCGTTGGCACTGTGCACTCCTTTCACTAAGACTACTAGAAGAGAAACAATTGAAACTTATAATAGAATAATAAATTGATTCATTGAACAAACATCATCCACACACATAGATGCATAAATAAAATAACATAGTGTCTATTCCATTACACAAAGAACATAAACAAATTTACAGTCTCTCTCAAGAAATTTGAGAGTATTCCAACAACAACTACCAACAAAACTTCAACAACCTTCAAAAACCTCCTTTAGCATAGATTGCATTGATTTATAGTACATGAAGAGGCTTCTTGAGCCTTCCCTCCAGACTAGTTTAGTGCTTTCACATATCAATAAAGATAATCCTACCACTAAGATTATTACATTAAATGCACATTTACAATCTTAGATATGAGTCAATGCTCAAAATTTGTACAATCCTACGGGCATTAAAGATAATTACAATTTTCTGGAGTACATACAACTATTCTAGTATTTTGATATCAAGGGATCTTTAATTACAAATGTTTCAAAATTTAAAGTGTTGCGCCTCCTTGGAATCCAAACTAGTTAATGCGCGTTGAGTTGTATGTTGAGTCACCTTCCACCACGCCTCATTAAATGATGACGGTGATTCTTTGACATCATATTCCCCATGTATGGTGATGGTATAATAGTCGGCAATAAAATCTCCGATCAAATCTCTGGCCCTTGTCCTCCAAGTTGTTTTCCTCTCGTTTCCACCTCTTTTAGAGAAATTATGTTGACATGCAGTACCTATTCCCTCCATTCCCATTTCAAATTTCATTTTGTTCCCTCCATGCATATTAGAAATTAGGTTTTACCTCCCATGCGTGTTCTCTCATTACTCTTCACTGTTGAATACCCCATGCGTGCACTCTCATTCCTAAAGGTGTTGATGCAACTAGAATTCCTTCCACAATTGAAACAGTTGATCAAGCACGAGGTCGATCGGTACTTGCGACCCAATATGCTTATGACAATCAATTTTTAGTAGACAAATGGTAAATGTTGGATATATTTAATTACAAATAGATTATATGGATTCCCAAATTATTGCAGCAGACTTGGCGTGTGATTAGCCAAAGTAATCAGACGATGATCACAGGCCTAAAAAATTGTGTTTTGATCAGGAGAGGGGGTGGGTGGAGGAGAAAGGGAGGGAGAGGGAGCGGAAAGGGAAGTGGAGGGAGAAGATAATGTTCCATGGATGGAGTAGTGGGAAATTCCAATTATTACCTCTCCAATTTCCATGGTCCCTCCAAGAATTACATATAGAAGATTCTCCCCAAATTATTGAAAACCTCTGCAGTTTGGAATTTCTGAAATTAGAAAGTTTCTTGTTGAAAATGTTGCCACCTTCTCTCAACGACCTTAGGAATTTGAAGGAATTGAGACTGGTGGATTTCTTGAGATTGAAATGTTTTATGGATTCCCTTGGATTGTTGACCATGCTGGAAGTCAAATCTGGTCATGGCCTGGTTGAGGTTGGAACATTGCTGAGGACGCTCATACAAATGGAAAGTGAGATAGAACTCATGATAATTCTCATACATTTAATAAAAAAAAGACTTACATTTATATCTTGATACACAAGAAACGGTTTCCTCAAATGATGGATCTGATAACTGTGTAGAGGACACGAGGAGTCCAAGTTTATTAACTAATTCTATATTTAGCATTTCTACATTAATGTCTAACACTTCCCCTTAATGGAGAAATGGATTTTTTACCACACATAACTGTTTCCTGCATTCTTCAAATATCATCTTTCCAAGAGGTTTGGTAAAGATGTCAGCCACATTATCAGTGGTATTACAATAGATCAAGTCAATTTCCTTTAACTGTATCTTTTCTCTTACAAAATGGTGTTGGATTTCAATATGCTTTGTTCTAGCATGATAAATTGGGTTGTGAACCAATTTAATAGAACTTTGATTGTCATATTTGAGAACAATTGGCTTCATTTGTTTATTGCCAATATCTTCAAGAATTCTCCTTAACCAAACAACTTCACAAGTAGCATTTCATAGAGATTTGTACTCAACTTCTGTTGATGATAAAGAAACAATTGGTTTTTTCTTACTGCTCCATGACACGACCCCTATATCAATGTTGAATGCATATCCAGAAGTTGATTTCCTGTCATCAAGATTTTCGGACCAATCTGAATTAGAGTAACCTTCCAACTCAACATCACAATTATCAGTATACATAATACCAAAATTAACAGTTCCTTTCAGATATCGAAGGACTTTCTTTATAGCTACCCAGTGGATTTCAAGTGGCTTAGCCATGAACTGACTAAGGATGTTGACTGAATATGATATGTCTGGTCTGGTAGTAGTGAGATAGTTCAAACTTCCCACCAACTGGCCATATAGAGTACCATTTGCCTCTTTAGTTTCATCAACACTAGATAACTTAGCATTATGTTCTACAGGTGTTGACACTGCCTTGCATTCATTCATATTGAATATTTTCAGTATTTCCCTTGTGTATTTAGTTTGAGTGACCATTGTTTTACCATGTTCTCTCCATATTTCTAGACCTAAACAATAATGTATTTCGCCAAGATCCTTCATTTCAAACATCTATGATAACTGAATTTTAATATCTTCAATCAAGTGAGAAGCATTGCCCGTCATAATCAAATCATCAACATATAAAGATACCAAATCAACTTTCCCATTTCATCCTTTTTGACATACAAATTAGGATCATTTTTATTTTCACAAAACATTTCTGTGCAAAGAATGAATCAATCTTAATATACCAAGATCTAGGTTCATGTTTCAAACCATATAAATCTTTCTTTAGCTTACACACAAGATCCTCTTTTCCTTTCTTTATAAATCCTTCAGGCTGAACCAAATACACTTCTTCTTTTAAATGACCATTCATAAATGCAGATTTAACATCTAACTAATGTATTTTCCAATTGTGTTTTGTAGCTAATGTAATCATGACTCTTATTGTATTTAACTTAGATACAGGTGCAAAAGTGTCCTCATAATCAATTCCTTCCTTTTGTGAATACCTTTTTGCAACTAAGCTAGCCTTGTATTTGTCAACACTTCCATCTGCATTAAATTTGGTTTTATACAGCCATTTACATCCCATGGGAACTTTGTTTTCAAGCAGTTTAGTTAATTCCCACGTTTCATTCTTCATTATTGATTCATATTCTTCATTCATTGCATTTTTCCATTCCTTATGTTCTTTGGCTTGTTCATAAGTAACAGGTTCTACAACACTCATAACTTGTGTCATCAATGCATAATATTTATACCTAGAAGGTACCTTAATTGTTCGTGGTGACTTCCTTTGAGTTCCACCACTTTCATTTCTTCTGCTCTGTGGCGTAAGATCCCTTTTGGGTGACTCAAGAGTGTTTGCAGTATCCATGTTGCTTCCACTTTGTTCATGTACATGTTCCTTTTATTGTACCTCTTCATGTTCATTATCTATCTCAACTTTTACATGAGCATCATTGTCATAAGGAGTATACCAAACATCATTTTTACTTATCTCATCATCTGTAATCTCATGAAAAATCACATCTCTGCTTGCAATCAACTTATGTGCACTAAGATCAAACAACCTGTATGCCTTATGATTATCACAATAGCCAAGAAATATACACTTAACAGAGTTTGCATCAAGTTTTCTTCTTTCATCTTTTGGAATATGAGCGAAAGCCTTGGAACCAAATATTCGTAAATGACCAACTTCAATTTTATAGCCATAAAAGACTTCAAAAGGTGTTTTCAGATCTAAAATCTTAGTTAAACTTCTATTTTTCAAATAAACAGCAGTATTAATGGCTTCTGCCCAAAAACCATTAGAATTTTGTTTACCTTTCAACATGCTTTGAGCACATTCCACTAATGTTCTATTCTTTCTTTCAGCCACACCATTCTTCTATGGTGTATGAGACACATTGAATTGTTGAATGATCCCATTGTTCTTGCAGTAGCTATCAAAAGCTCCCGAGTTATATTCTCCACCTTGATAAGATGTTAGAATCTTAATGTATTTGCCTGTTTGCTTTTCCACCATAGTTTTAAACTCCTTAAAATATTCAAATACATCACTTTTTTTCCTTATGAAATAATCCCAAGTAAATTTAGATCTGTCATCAACAAATATAAGAAAATACCTTGTGTTGGAGCCGCCCATGTTTTTCCTTCAAAAGCCATAAAACTCTGAAAGAAGCTTTTTGTTGCCTGAATAAGTAATCCTTTGTCACTTACTAAAGGCCCGTTTTTCACAAGTATGTTTGTCCTTAAAGATTTTTCCAAAGTTTCGTGATCTCGCAGGCCAGACACCTCATTCCTTGAACTCACAAAGTCCCGAATCGCGAGAAGTGCGAACACGGTTTTAATATTCGTCCAAGGCTAGAATAGTATAAGACCTATAACCCTTGGATATAACGCCCTAGGGGTTTCGCCCATCGGCATTTCTCGACCCTAAATTTTTCTTTTCTCAAAACCGAGAGCCGAGAACACGATAATTTTTTCAAAACCATAGTC
>ML785669.1:0-16809 GCA_009831015.1 Picea engelmannii | reverse complement strand
CAGCCCCATAGATGTCGTCTAAACGTTCTAAGTTTTTTATTATTTTCAGTCAATTTTCTCTAAAATTTGGTCAGAAATTGTTGGAATGGAAGGTTTCATTTGTTAAACCCACATAATATGAGTGTTCTAGCGGTTTTTCAGGGCATTGAATCCATTTATACATTCAAAATTGGAATTTAAATAACGAGAACAATTGTTATTTCACCAAATATTATATCCCCAAACTCGAATGATGGTTGCTGAAATAATAAAAAAACATAGAAAGTTTAGAATACACCACCAACCATGTGTTTCTTCTTCTCCATTAACATTTCTCACATTGCATGCTTAAATTCAAGTAACTTTTCTTGTGACCATGAACTGTGAGTTTCATGTGATCGTTGTCTAGGTTTTGTCTCTTCTACATAGACCCAATTTAGACTTCTAGTGTTGCATGTTTATAATGTAACAAAAATCTTCCACCTTCTAAATCACAATTTATACTTTATTCAAACTATTGGGAAATGGGCAAGCGAGAGTAGACCTTTAAAATTGTGCCTTAGCTCTCTATTCATTCAATGTAATGATACACATATAAAGATGTCTCAAGATAGAGGAACTAACTTGATTTCACAATCTACGTGGTTGAGAAAATATCTCAACCTCACACCAATTTATGAAGCTAACTAGTTGGAGAGAATCTCTCAAACCATTTGGGCCTCAACAACCTCCTAAAATCTAGGAATAAACGACTCCTCATAGAAACTAGAACTCTACCAAATAATGACCAATAAAATCAATAATTAAATATGATCACACACACTAAAGAAAAGTGGGAGTAGTCCCATATCCCAACACTCCCCTTTAACGTCTACTTGTCTTTACAATCATCAGGTTAGTTCTTCATCATCACCAAGTCCTCTAAATCGAAGCACCTCCTAATCAACAAAGTTTATGTTTGATCCAACTTGATACTTTCTCTTCATACCTCGATCATGCATCGCCAAATTGCCAAAGTCCATATAAAGAGACAATCATCCATTGGAATGCATGGGTCATCAGCCACTGCAACCGTCGGTTTAGTAGAATTTTCTTCAGGTACATGGTTCATTTAGCCTCTTGATAGACTCCCCCTGATTGTAAAACTCATGGTTTCCTAGGAACCTCCCAGAGTTTATCCATAGAGCATGCAATCGACCTGTGACATGACTCACTCTACAAAACTTCAAAACAGAGGTTTCTACACTACAAATCAATAGGGATACATGACAAAGGGGTATGCATGTCTAGTCAGGTCTTACAACGATATTCCCTTCACATGTTGCATAGATGTAGGTACATACATTACAAACGCCATCCCATGGAGATACCAGGTACAAGCTCAAACATTTCAAGGACCAAATACATCATAATAAACATTACATCATAGAATTGTCGTAAAACAATGTGTGATTCACATTAACACATGGTCATGAGTCTGTTTATTCGACACAACTCATACAATTTACCTTGTTTGTCCATGATCATCCTATTGCTTCTGCACTTCTGCTTCTTCTACACGATTTCCATTGTCACTGTCACCAACTTCCCTCAGAATAATCTCTCTGTTCTTCCTGAACAATATCTCTTTTCTTCGTGCTTATCATTCCAACAACTTCCCTTTACAAAACACACTAAGGAATGATTTTAAATCAAAAAATATTACCAAGCAAGACTTCAACTCGTCAACAAAAGATCTTCCACCTCTGAAGTTGTTCACATGTTTGGAGTCTTCATCTTCAATGTCACTGTCACTTCTTTTTCTTGGATTCACCTATAATTTTTTAGAGTAACTAATTCTAACAAAACTACTACATTTCTTATTGAATTAGCTAGGCTCAATAAAAATGTTTTTAATTCCAAAACTTTTACCCACACTTCTATGAAGTTTTCAAATTGAAAATTGTTAGAGTAGTCAATTCTTACAAACAAAAAAGAAAACATCCACATACTAAGTTTACTAATCTCAAATGTATGTTTCTCAACTCAAACTCCAAATAAATTTCTACTCCAAATAAATTTAAAAAGAAATTTAACAAGTAGTCTTGGTCAAAGATTTCTCCCCCTCACATTTATAGATTCTTGATCCGCTCTACAACCTCGCACATCTCCTCTTGTGAAGTTTGGATCTCCGATTTCCATCTCCTTCACACCTCTTCAATTCCAATTCCATGGTCGATCGAGAACATCTACGGATTTTCTCTACTCCAGTTTTATAGAGATTGCAACATACGCGACACTGCATACTTCATCTAAATAGAAACTCTGCAGCAGTCCTCGAGGGTTGCAATATAATACCGCGTAAACCCATGATGAACGGAGAATATAATTTCATCACAACCCAAGGAAGAATTGATCCCAATCAAAACATCATCTTTTCATTCACAACTACTGGGTAGTCCTATCCTTCGATGGCATCACTTCACATGTTCGAACGCAGTGGCCCATACTCCAACGGGGAGTCCCTCGGCACGCACCATGTGTGTAGTAGTCCTTTTCTACGTTGCTATCTGTGTCACCCAGGGTCTGGCGAACACGTTGGCGCCTTCCTCTTGCCGTCCGTCTTTGAACTGCCACTCTATTGAGGCACATCCCCCGAAGGATCTTGCAACTTTCTTTGTTGAACAGTTTCAAATTCTAAGTTGATGATGCTTTCATTCAAAAAAATCCTATCGTTCATTTTGATTTCAACCAATAGGTAACCCAAAATGACTAGAAACGGACTGGTATTAGTTGAGACGCTAAGTCTCTCAGTCAGGTTTTCATCATGAATAGAACCCCATTTTTCTTGTCATTTACATCAGAATTGGCCTAGCAACAACCACATTATTCATAATATCCAACTTGGTGGATTCCACTTCATATTACTCAATATACAACCTAATGGTTGCAACAACAGATACAGTGCCAGAAAGGCGAAACACTAGTCGAGATCCATCTTCAAAAGGATAGCGTACACCCTGGTGTTTGAAAACATTACCATCAATCGGATCTTTGTATCGGCATGCACGACATCAGAAACATCTAGTCTCACTTCCTGAAACTTAATCAATGTGCAGCACCTAAGATTCAGATTCTTTGCAACTTCATATTGGTATGCTTCCTTGCCAAGAATTCTTGCAGCGACAACCTCTCCTCCTCCTCGTCACTGATACTCATCAATTTTTTTTCATTTCAAAATCTGCCTACACCCGTATGCATATCGCTCACCCAAAACGGTTTCATGCATTGACAGACAAATAGAGTCTCATATCACTCGCAACAACAAAAAAATATCTACTCCTCTAAGCAACTTTTCATTTTCCATTCATTTACCCCGGCCTTCAGGTGAGAGAGTTGAGTCCAGTGCAGTCCTGCTCTGATATCATATTGGGAAATGGGTCAGAATAGACCTTTTGTGCCTTCCGGTTCTATTCATTCAATGTAATGATACAGAATCTATAAGAGGAACTACCTTGATTTCACTATCTATTTATTTGGTTGAATAAATATTTCAACCTCAAGCTAATGTAGAAAGTTAATTAGTTGGAAAGAATCTCTCAAATTAATTAGGTTTCAACAACCTCCTAAAAACTAGGAAGAGACTCCTTCTTCTATACACTAGAACTCTACTAAATAATGATCAATAAACTCAATAATTAAATAGGATCACACAGCCTAAAAACAAGTAAGAATTACATCTCTCAAAACAAACAAGAGAAAAGTAACTTATGTAACTTATCTGTCTAGATGGAGAAGTCACCTTACAAAAAAAATTAAATATAAAGCAATGAAGATACAACTTACTAGATAAAGATGTTATTAACTCCAGCAAATAAGATGTCAATGTAATAAATATTTGATGAAGAGCAGTCCATTTGATGTCATTTTTAATTATCCGCAAAGACAAACAAGCCACTTTGAGGCAATACATATGCAAGAATCCACAACAATGACTGACAATAAAACATCTTTTCCCAAAAGGCAAACACATCTCATATATTCTCTATTCCATTAGCCCAACGAAAAATTCGAGAGATTATATATACAAAAAGAGATGAGAAAATGATTTTATAATGACAGAAACCATTCCAAAACACTACAAGGCATACATATCAAACCCATTTCGTCAAACACACATACATATATAAGAGTTACTGAAATACCTCTCCTTGAAACTATGGATCACTCTCCCAGTAAAAACAAAAAGGGAGTCTTTAGTAAGAGTTACTAATATATACGTCTCCTGGAAACTATAGATCACCCTCCGAGTAAAAACAAAAAGGGAGTGTTTCGGACTTGTTATTTTTTGTATATTTCATACTTGCAATTTAGAATCTTTGTGATCTCCTGGCATAGGACCTGCCAATCCCTATGATATTGACCGTTATTATCAGGGTGGTATGCCACTAAAGCTTTACGAAGAGATGCTTTTACATTTTCCTTTGTACCAAGGCTTCCCAGTAGTTGTCTCTTCGCATCTGGATGAGTGTGGACTCTGTAAATGAACAGTAAGAAAGTCTCTGCGCTCTTTTCTCCTTCCAGTTTGATAACACTTAATTTCTCTTGAATCCTGTGTGCGTCATGTTCATGTCTCTCATTATACTCTCTTTTCTCTTCCTTTACCGTATCCTTCTGGTATTCACTCACTCTTTCTAAGGAATATGTATACCACTCGGAGTTCGATATCCGCGGAGACATTATGGCACGGGCAATTCTAGTGCTTTCAAAGTGATAATGATAGGCCTGTTTATTTAATTTCAGAACAGTTGAGAGTACTTTCCCAATCCGGCCTAAAGCGATGGCCCCATTCTCCAGATCTTTGTCTCTGCTGAGCAAAATAGAATGCTTATACCAGTCGACAGCATCCCATACAAGTTCCGTGCTGATGACTTCATTGTCTAGTAATGCTTTCTTAAGTAATTCATCTCCCTGGGATCGAGCTTGAACCGATTCACATATAGATTGATACAATAATACTTGCTTTTTCAAGGTCTCAATTTCTTTTATCAGCTCGCTCTCTCCAGTTGAAATGACAATGGCTTCCCACTTGCTTAATGGCAGATAGCAATCCCTCATTGAATTCAGACATCGCTTGTAACCACATCCGACTTCAAGCCCTAATTCTTCTTGGTCATCCTTGATCCATTTAATCCCTTGTTTGAAGAGGAATTCAACATAAATCTTGTAAACCGCGGCTCCCAACTTCTTTCTGCTTGGGCATGAGCTGCTAGACCCAGCATTTTCCATCAATCCACACAGCTCAACCAAAATGGGCTGAAAGCATGTGGTATAAGTACAGAGCTGTTCATTTGCCCAGTCAATGATTCTCTTCAGGCTATCTTCTACCTGTCTCAACCACATTGCCTGCTTACACTTTCCATATTGAATAGCCATCAAATAATTTTCTACACACTTTGACATTAGGTGTTTAACATCCAGTATTGCTTTCAAAGCCTCATTTCCTTCCTCTTCTTCTTTGATATATATGTCCCATTCAGCTTTACCCCATACCCAATTCACTGCACCTAAATTTTTATAGCAAGAAGCTATCTCACCCGAATCTCCGCAGCTTGCAAAGTCGAGAGCCTCTTCATATAACTCAGTGGCTTTGCCCAGTTTATGCCTGAGGAGGCAAGGACCGTAATGGCCTTTAGACACTTGGCAGTATAATTCATTGCCTCTTTTTCTCAGGGACTCGCAGGTGACTGTTTTCTTGGACATAGACAAACGGTTTAAACGATTTCCTTTCCTGCTCTCATTTTTTATGTTGGGTGCATGAAAGCTTTCTTTTTGGCCTGATATTTTCTCTTCCTTTTCTGCTTCATGACATGAAACAAATTCCTTGGGCGTTTTCCTGGCAGTCTTTCTTTTACTGTTGGGTACAGTTGAGAACTCCGCATCCCAACCTCTTTTCTTGTTCATTTTCTTGGTAACCATTATTGTGCATCTACCTGCCACACGATGGGGCTATCAATATTTCTCACTCTCTTATAAGTTTTACTTGAAAAACAATGTTATATTGATATCGACAGAGCAAATAAATTGTGGTATGCATTGCATTACAACTACTTGAAAAAACATATTTTGAATCAGCCTACACTTTCAAATTCTGGAGACTGGATTTCAAAGGACATCTACTCTACGTTCTACATTGCATCACAACTACTTCAAAAAAACATATTTTGAAGAAGCATACACTTTCAAATTCTGGAGACTCGATTTCAAAGGACATCATAACAAAGCACGGGAAATGTTTTTGTACAAATAGTTTCCAATAATAAGCTCTGCTCTACCTAAAATTATAAGAAAAACTTAAAACTTCATTAAAACTTTATGAATATTCCCTAAATAGTCCTTTCAAGGAATGAATTTGAATTTTTCTAAAAACTTTACTTGATAATTTCATTCCTGGAGTAAAATAAAATTCTTTGCATTCAATAGCTTTAAAAATATTTCAATGTCTAAACAACATGTACTTAACATGTCTTACAATAAAAAGTTACATTCCACAAATCAAAATTTGACAAATATCTCTTTGTAATACTTTTACAAGCATATATTACAACACCAATTAATTAAAATAAATTAATACTACAATCATCTCATCTCTTGCTACAAACATATATTACAATGCAAACCCATTAAAATAAATTAAGACTATCCAAAAAAAAAAAAGGATTACAAATCAATATTCCCACTAACCCACCTTACAATGTATAATCCATTCCCCCTAAGGACTAACTGAGTGCCCCTACATTGGTTTTATGGGACAAGACAATAACTAATATGGAGGAGATGGGTGTGTAGGTATTATTTATAATTTCAAAGAGAAAAAGGATAGGGTTGAATCCAATTGGAATTGTTCTTCCTCTATGAGCAACAAACAACAAGAGAATTCACCACAATCAAAGTATATTTGATCATCAATATCCATTACTAAGTTGTAGCTTCAATAAATATTAGATACATGCATGCATGAGCTCCATGAAAATAAGATTGTATTGTATAAAAATGATAAAATAAAAAAATTCCCTCACATGATAAAGAGAAAAAAATGTGAACATTATTTTTTTATTAGTATTGTTAAAGCTGGATAAATGACTAATAAAAGAAAAAAACCATAAAAACAATGACAAGTAGAACATATATGAAAATTTTCTTTACTCTTCAATTCAAAAAATCTGAAATAATTTTCATTTCAAATTTAACAAGTATTTTTTTATTTCAATTTTTATTTGCATGGAAGAAGAATCTTAACCTCCCAAAAAATAACAACTTCAATTTTGATCATGCAACTAGAACTAATGCCATTGCTTTTACAAGTGACTTGTGTCTACCCATATGCAGAGCCATTTTAGTGCCTCAACAAAATCTTTCCTTTCCCCAAGTAGGAGGGGACCATTCCTTCCTTTGTTTCACAAAGTGGTCCTTCCTTTTTTTCACAAAGTGGCTCAATGTTTGCATGTTCCTCGACCAAAGCAACCCAAAAGCCCATTTTCCCAAGCATTTAAACACTATGAGAGTCAAAGGAAATTGACCAATAGAAGGATGCTCTATATAAAGCATCTTGTCTATCTAGTTGATCTTTGGAGGCCGATAAATGTCTTTGTTTGTTCGTCTGATTTATAGTTGTTTCCATGCTTTGTGTGTGTTTGGATAGTGATAATGAAGTTTGTGTTGTGGTGGGGAACATGGATCAAATTTGAAGGGAAGGATTATATTTCAAACTGAAGGGTTGATTTTATTGTAACTCTTCTAAATTGACAGGTTAAAGTAAATTATTCTTTTCATAATGGAAAAAAAAAAAAAAAGATTAAAATTTCACCCATAATATAATCATTTTAATACCATTTATTATAAACTCCTTTATCATTGGACTTGCAAATGAGAGATTTTCAAATATTGAAATGTTTATTATAAAGCACTTTGTCGAGAGATCACATATTCCAAATATTCACGACTTAATTGTTTAATTTGAAATGCTGATGGTTTGAAGGATATTGACATTAAAAAAAAAATAGATTACAATTTCAAATTATGTGGAATTACAATTTCAAATTTGAGATCAAATATATATACTAAAAAGTCATGAAAAATATTTGTTCCTTCAAACAAAATCATGGAAGAGCACTGGGTATGCATAATTAACATGTACAACAAACCATCATTTCTAGATTTGTGTAGAAGAGCAAATTCTCACGAGCTCCATAGGGAAATTGGGTGTAAAAAGTCACGGGATGAAAGAGTGTGTCACCTTTGTGACACTAAAAAGGTTGAAGATAAAAAGCACTTTCTCTTAGATTGTCCAGCCTATACCCATATTAGATCTCATTTTCAAAATATTGGTCATACTACCAACCTTCCTAACCTCTTAACTCAACAAAAGTATGGTGATCTTAGAAAGCTTATCTTAATGATTTTCGAGCACATAAACAAAATTATAAAGAATCACAAGTAATCACTTACCCTCTTAAGGTACGATAGGCCAATTTTGTCTTAGTGGTCATTAATCATCATCATCTTCATCATCATCATCATCATTAATAAAAGAAAAAACTTATAAAACAATAAAAGAATAAAAAGTAAAATATATTGAGGAAATTTTCCAACTCATAAAAACAATGAAAAATATTGAACATATTAAGAAATTTTTCCAAGTACCCTTCATTTGAAAAGATCTAAAATAATTTTCATTTCAAATTTGATAAATGATTTTTTGTTTTAATTTTTATTTGCATCGGAAATAATTTTAAGTCTTTCTATGAATGGCTAGAGGACTCTTGAAGACCTCAATTTTGATCCCTTATGTTGCATATCAGGACACACATTATATTCATAGATGGGGGTGCTGAGATTGGGTTTCATATAGATGGAAATATAGGGCATTGTGCTTCATATATAGGGGGCGCCACCGTACTCATGGTGGGAATTGGGGCTGTGGCTTAGTGGGAATTGGTGCAATTCAAGATGTGGAGAAGCTTCTTCTTAATGTCTCTTTGATGTCATAAACCCCAGGAAGGACATGCTTAGGAGGATTATTTCCCACTATTTTTATCTCATCAGTGGAGGCGAGGTTGGGGATTGAATCTTGTATGATAACTAGTTTGTTGTAGATGAGATTTTTATCAATGTGCTTGAAACACCCCTTTGTCCTTTCAAGGTGTCACCAACTTGTAGGAGGCCATTTTGGAAGCTGACATTGTTGTCAATGGATTTCCCTAGACTTAGACGAGGACAATTTTCTAAGATATTGGCAGGTATGGGGGTGAAAGGATTGCATTCCTTTCAAGGTGGTCACCAACTTGTAGGAGGCCATTTGGGAAGCTGACATTGTTGTCAATGTATTGCCCTAGACTTAGACGAGGACGATTTTCTAAGATATTGGCATCTATGGAGGTGAAAGGATTGCATTTCATGATATTATTTCTCTGGCCAACTCTCAATGCACTATCTACATAGGTGGTGCTAGTGGCAAGCCCACCTGAGAAATGTATAGGAGCAGGCATTGCATGATATTAGAATCCAATAAGCTCACCAAATCTATCAGGAAATAATATATTGGAATGGTCGTTATGCTTGATAGTCTCCATCATATTTGCATAATATGATGCAAGGAAATAATGTGAAGGCCAACCTCATTTGTGTTCCTATTTCTGATATCAATAAGCATTCTTTGGAGAGACTCGACCTTTGGACCATAAATCCCTGATATGTTCCTATTTATTATATAAATGAGCATTCTTTGGAGGGACTCGACCTCTGGACCATAAATCCCTATATCATTGAGTTTTTGCTAGCTCTAATTCTACATATGGACTCATATAGTTCTTGCATACACATCCTAGTGACCTATGCTCTCTCAAAAAATTTAGTGGGGCATGGCATTCTTTGTCATGCCATCGTCATTTTTCCTAAGTTCATAAGCTTCCCTTATGAGCAATGCGTTGGCCACAATCAAGCTCTCTAAGTATCACATAGCATGTGAATGTGGATTAACTTATACTACAATACACTATTAATAATGTATTCACTTGTTACAAACAAAACCAGGAAGTCCCAACACTTTTCCTTACAGGAGAGTAACAAGCCAGAATCACAATAGATGAAAGTGTACAGATTCTATGTTGAGGAAATGAACACATAAAGCGGAGAGATCATTAAGCCAAAAGCTGACAGATCACTATGAAAGATCAACATAAGATGTGAAGAGATGAAATAATTTCCAAAATCAACGTCCACATATAAGACAAAGAGTACACAAAGCTAGAGATAATTAAGATGATCAAAACATCGAAGGATGAGATCGATCATTAAGAGAATCGTGTTAAGATCATTACTGAAGATCCCAAGACACAACATAGCTTCCAAAATTGGCGTGTGATTCCACATGGTATATTTTATATTTAATTTTTTTATTGGGTATTTTTCCCAACTTTTTGTCTAATTTGGCTCGTAACATCACCCTCTCCCCCAACTCAGTCTTTGAGTTTCCATTACTACTAGCAGCGGTCCCACCCCCTCCGCTCCTCTACCGATTTTCCTGTGTCTTCCAGACTGACCCTTCCTATCAACTCACTACAGTTATTTCATTGTTTTTATCTGGACAAACAACCTTAACTACCCTGGGCACCCACCTCCTTTGTCTTCGCTTCAGTCTACAACTACACTCAGTGGAATCTAGGTGGCTACGAGAGAAGCTTCCACGCTATGCACAACCATGGAAGTTGAAGTCAGCACACTCATGAGTGCAGATGACAATGCATTTTGGCGCAGCACAAAACTATCCTCCTCAACGGACGAGCTCTCAAAACTTGTGTGTATTAACTCTTCTTTGCAGTGAGATTCAAGCTCCATTTACACTTTTGATCTACCTCTTCTCTCTATCTTCTCTCTGTCCCACTCCTTAGTTGGTTTTACCTCCACTGTGTTCTCTCATCAGACCACTCCCTTACCCTCTGTTAATCTTCTGTCCTTAGCCACTGTGCCTTCAGCCCCTTATCCTCCTCCACAAAACCCCCCACACACGTCCCCTATTCCTGCTAAACAGGCTACTGCCTCGGCAGTCCATACTCCTCCTCCACCCACCTCTAATGGACACACCACCCTTGCTCGACGACACTGGCCAAAGGGAACCTCTTTTCCTCCTGGCAGTAAGAACCCCCCCCCATAGGTCATGGATTCCTAGAAAAGATAAAAAAAGGATGGTCCTAGGCGACGATGTGGGTTTGGAAGACTCGGTAAATTTGGAATTCTTCAATTTGGTTGGTAGAACCTCGTACCGACATCTCTGCAAAATAAATATAGATGTTTGAGTCTAGTCGACCTGGAGGCCACTTCTTGGCTATACTCCAAAAATTTTCTACTTGACGCATGGGTGGTTTGGCTTCCATCTACACTCCCCTGAAGACTTGACACTAATTCTCAATGGACACTGGTTATTTGACGGAAGCAAACTCATTCTCAAAAGGTGGCGATTTAGTTTTAACCCTGCACAAGACTATTTCTGTCTGCACAACCTTTGGGTTCTCCTCCCCAGTTTACCACTCTACCTCTGGAACACAAAAGCCTTAGAGGCTATTGGTACTAGTCTTGACAAGGTACTATTTGTGGATTTTAAAGCTTTGGAAGCTCCTATCAAAAGGGTGGCTAGAGTCTTGGTGGAACTTGACATCCATGAAGGCTTACATGATACGCTTGATATCGAATGGCGTGGACACACTATACACAAAAAAATTGATTATCTTGGTATACCTTTCAGGTGTACCCTCTGCAAACAGATTGGTCACCTCCGAAATCAGTGTTTGGGAAGATTGGATGAGGAACTGTCAGAAGAATCTATGCTCGAGCTTTCCACCAGGCTTGACTCACCTCGCAACCACACCACTGCTTCACCTGTTGACTTCTTTGAAGCAACCGACATAACATATTTGAACACAACTACCGGCACCAGTCTCTGGAATGCACAATCGATCACTTTATTGAATATGTATGGTCCATGCATCGATCATAATTGTTTTGGGGATCGAGTGGAGAACAGTGGCCTCCTCGATGGCACCAATCTGATTATTATTGGTGACATAAATCTTACTACCAACATTGGAGAAATATGGGGATCCTCAACAACCATGGATCCATTGGCTAACTACTTTACAACTCTCCTACAAAATCACAACTTAGTGGATTTTCCTCTGGATGATATCGTTCCTACTTGGCGCAATGGGTGCACGGGTCTAGATGTTATTTCTAAGAGATTGGATCAGTTCCTTCTCATTGCAGACTTGGCCCTACAGGATGGTAGATTAAATACTTGGGTTGACTACCCCTACTTCTCAGATCATGACCCAATCCTCCTACACTTAGATCCTCACTTGACTCCAAAATCCTACCCTTTTAAGTTCAATTTGAGCTGGCTTCTGGAGCTAGAGATTCACTCTATTGTTAGAGATGTTTGGTTGGATCCCTCTTTTCTGTCTGAGCTAAATGCGCAGACATGCTTGGTCTGGAAACTAAAAAATCTAAAACACGGGGTAAACCGCTGGGCTAAAAACCTCAGAAAACACAGACTTCACAGACTCCATGATCTGGAGACAGATCTAAAGGCCACTCTCCACAGGTACCTTCAAGCTGGAGGACAACTAGGCATTGATTTATCCTTGGATCTTCTAGAATCTGAACGAAACAAAATTCTCTTGGCAAAAGAGGCTCTATGCTGCCAATGCAACAGGGTAATTTGGTTAAAATGTGGTGACCATAACAAAAAAAAAAATCACTGCTTTGCTAGTAACTGCAGGAACAAAAATCATATTTGGAAAATCATCGATGACGTTGGGTTTACCCACAAGGATCAACTCGCCATAAAAACAACTACAACTCAGTTTAAATCTTTTTATGGGGCTAGAGCCCATCCTTCTCTCCCAGACTCTATCAGAGTGGCCATCCTCTTCCCCCGTATGGCTACAGTGGAGGACATCCACCTTATGGATAGTCCCTGTACTCTACAAGAGGTAAGAGATGTACTTAAATCATTTGCATATGATAAAAGCCCTGGCACAGACGGTTGGACTGTTGATTTATTCCTTCATTACTTTGAACCAGTTGGCACGGAGCTCCTTGACTTGGTTTAAGACTCCAGACTGCGGAGAAAAGTTTCAGGTTCTATAAACTCTAATTTCCTGACTTTGATTCCAAAATAAAACCATCTAACTTCTTTTGGAGATTACAAACCTATCTCTCTTTGCAACTTGTGCTATAAATTGATGAAAAAAATCATTGCAACTCGTCTAAAGCAAGTTCTCTCGAGATCCTTGTCGAGTGAACAATTGGGCTTCCTAAAAGGCAGATAGATTATTTATGCCATAGGCACGACACATGAATGTCTTCACAATATTAAAGCTAAAAAATCAAAGGCACTAATCCTTAAGCTAGACCTTAAAAAGGATTTTGATTGCATTGATTGGGACTTTCTACGATTGATCTTGGTACAATATGGCTTCATTTCGACCTCCATCAATTGGATTATGGGTTGTGTTTCGAGCGCCACCTTCTCAGTTCTGGTCAACGGGGAAGCTTCCCCCTTCTTCCACAATGGCAGAGGTTTGATACAGGGTTGCCCGCTCTCCCCTCTACTTTTTATTTTAGTCATGGAAGGCCTTAACATTCTCCTAAAACTTGGCCAGTCATAAGGGAGTTTGAAAGGAGTTAAAGTTTCTAGGTTGGTAAATTTCCTTCATCTTCTCTTTGTAGACGATGTTTTAATATTGACCAATGACTTCATTCTTGAATGGAGAGAAATCCAAAATATTCTACAAGTCTTTAGCAGTGCCTATGGTCTACATATAAACTGGTCAAAATCAACCTTTCATTTTTCAAATCTCTTTATTCAGTCACTGACTCACCTCAAAGTACTATTTCCACATGCTTTTATAAATCTTTTTGAAGGCTTTAATTATCATGGATATTTTATTAGGGTAGATTCCTACAAGATTGTTGAATGGAATTGGCTCGTGGAAAAAGTGGAAAAAAGAATTGGGAACTAGTGCTACCGTTGGCTCTCCTTTGGTGGGCGTTTTACACTCATAAAAGTTGTCTTGGAAGGACAACTTGTATATCGAATGGCCTTAGCTTCCCTACCAGTCGTTGTTCTCCACAAGCTCCATAAAATCACTTTCAACTTCCTCTAGTCAGGTTGCATAGCTTCACATCGTCTCCATATCTGTAGTTGGGCCTCCCTCACAAAGCCAAAACAAAAATGAGGATGGGGCCTCATGAATATACTCTTTTTTAACTTAGTTGTTGTTGCAAATACACTCTGGTGTGTGTTAACAAACATTGGGTTTTGTCACACTGTTATCATGGATAAATATCTTCCATTATGTTTCGTTGTTGCTTGGCTCAGATTGTCTCCTTCCATTTCTAGATCAACCTCGTACAGTTGGAGAAACGTGGCTCGAACGAATCCACTTATTTCCCACTGGCTCTCTTGGAACTCGGGGTCTGGTCACTCTATTCACATTAGAAAGGATCGTATCTTGGGTTTGGGGGAATCCTCCTTTTTATCTGCACAACTCCTTAATTATCTCCATTCCATTCATATATGTTACCTCTTCCACGCAAAAGACACTTCCAGGCTTGGATCTATCTCACATTGTTGGCGATCTAGTGCGGATATTGGCCTGCCAGCAGCTCTAGCCTTGGAATGCGATACATACTTTAAGTTTTTATCAAGTGTTGGTATCAAGCTTCTTGATAGAGAGGATGCGCTCCTATGGATAGGAGGTGACTCCTCGGGCCACCTATATGTCTCCAACATTTACTCAGCTATTTCAAATTTGCACTGGCCGCATTCAACTATTGGCTGGAGGAAAATGTTTTGGACTTGGAACATCCCACAAAAGATAAAGCTCTTTACTTGGCTGGCTATTGAAAACAAAGTTCTCACTTGGGATATTTTACAAAAAAAAGGTTGGAATGGACCTAGCTTTTGTCACCTCTGCTCCACGGAGACGAAATCAATGACACATATATTTGTTCATTACCCCTTCACCAGACAGGTCTGGGCTTGGATCACTTATGTCCAAAACATATCGACTACTTGGGATGGGATATCATTGATGGACTGCTACAAGTGTTGGAGTAATACACAATGATCTCATCTCGCTTTGCCTCCAATTATTTGTTGGTATGTGTGAATGGAGAGGAATAAAATCATCTTTGCAAATGGGATCCCCTCTACTTCAACTGTTGTTTACTAAGCCCCTGGATTGTTTATAAATTGGATTGCAATACACCAAAGACAAAAAACTATCAAACAAAGGAAAAAGGCACACTTCACTGAGGGTTTGATCACAGGATGGTTCGATGATGTTGCACAGTCGGATGGTCTTCAAAGTGGTGCGGGTGGTCTCATAAGGATAAAAAAAACTCATTCTATTGTTGGACCCTCAATTGCGGACCCGACACCAACACAAAGGCATAATTGATGGGTGCTTGGGAAACTTTACATTTGGCCACTAGGCTAAATATAGTGGATATCCAACTCATTGGGGACTCAAAAATAGTCATCGACTGGTTAAAATCCATAGGCAAGCTACAAGTTTCCTCCCTTCTTGGTTGGATGGACAAAATTCGAGAGCTTCACTCAAATTTCAGGAATATCACTTATATCCACACTTCGCGGGAACACAATAAGAAAGTTGACGCCCTCTCCAAGACTGCTCTCCATAAGCAAGCCAAATTATTTTCTTATAATCACTGGATAGATAATCATGAGGGCCCCACTCACTATATAAATCTCTATTAGCATTTTTAATCATTGATAGCCTTCTAGAATCTACCACTTTGATAGTTTTGTCCGTCCACTCTTGCCTTTGTTTTCTTAGCATGAGCAAAGACTGTCGGTATTTTGGACTTATCTATTTGTCTTGATTATTGTATTGGCCCTAATCTTTGGCCTCTTTTCGAGGTACAAATCATAGCTATACAGAGGTTATCATCCTTGTGGAAGGGGATTTTGTAAATCTTACCATGTAAAGCAAATTGTATTATCAATATAATTGAGAAAAAAAACATCACTTCAATGCTAATTCTCTAAATTAATGTTTCAATAATATACAATGTTTCAATACTAATTAAATTAAATTAAGGAATTTCAAAACATATACAAATGTTTTATTAAAAAAAAAAAAATTGTAATATATTAATAAACTAATAAAGCTATATTCTTTCTTACTTAGGGCAGAAACTAATAAAGTGAACTATATAATTTGAATGATAAATATATTATGGAAAACTCTTTTATTAACTAATAGTAATGATAATAATAATAATAACTTAATTTTAAGATCACAATTAAGCTAGACACCAAATTGATATATGAGACCCTCTTGTTTGTGGGATAAAAGATCAAGGTATACATACCTTATCCACTCTAAATTTAAATTTGTAACTTCTTAAGAAGAAACACATATTCTTAACTATATATATAAAAGACAAGATCACTTACCATATTCTGCATTTCAATATTTTTTCTTAAACTGTCACCAATAATATGAAATATATTTTTCCAACCTTTTCAATCAATCTCATATTAAAATTAGGTAATAACAAATTGACCCGTAAATTCCATACTTCAGCGCTTATAGCTAATTCTCAAACTCATAGAAGACAATATTTTTATACCTAATATAATTTATTTTAATTAACAAAATTATAAATAATTATCACAAAAAATTATATTTAATTATATTAAAAATTATATATATATATATATATATATATATATATATATATATATATATATATATATATATA
>ML785668.1:478065-503198 GCA_009831015.1 Picea engelmannii | reverse complement strand
TCTTTGATTTTGTGTTGAGATAGTTCAGTTTTCATTCATTCCTTAATTTATTACAAGCCTAATTATTTTTTTGATAGCAGGGTCTCATTCTAGACAACAAGATTCAGGGCTGAATTAAATCATTCAGACACTTGTTTTTCAGAGGTGTTGATCTATCTTTGATAGTCTGTGTAGACTTGTTTGTTTGTGAATTAGTTTTCATGACAGACAAAGGCTATTGTGCAGAGTCGAGTGGGAAACAATCTGTGGCAAGTTGATCCATATTTTAAATTTTAGTTTTTTATTTTCTGTCAGAAGTCCTTTTGTATGTTTCATCGGGGACATCTAAGTTTGAATTTGGTCTAAAATTTCTTCAGGAATTTTTGTAAAGAAAATGATTCTTTGATGAATTGGAATGAAATAAAGGATTGATTTATGTCTCATATATTTTTATTATTGACTTGGTGTCTTTAGTTCTGTCTCTATATTTATTTTAGCATCTACTATGTTCAGAAAATTACATAAATAATGAATTTTTCAACAATCTTTTATTGTAAAAAAAACAACCAAAGCACTTGTAAGCTATACTTGTGAGTTAGGATACCAATTTTGATGGCTATAAATATATGGTGATATTCCCGTCTATATTGATTTATCCAAGAAAGATCTGAAAATGCTTGAATAAGATCATTTCATATCTTTTCCTCAACATTTATTTGGAGACCATACTGGGGAGATCTTCGATATCTCTTTGGTTAATTTTATTCTTGATTAGCATCGAATACATCTATTTTTCTTATTTTAAATCTTTGACTATTGTATTTCTTAATGATTGTTCCTGTTGCAAGGCAACACAATATTGAGCCCGCTCTTCAAGATTAGACCATCATTGCTTTGAATTTGTTCAACACCATTTTAGACATTGCCAATACTCGTGTTGAGATTAATCATTCATGGGAAAGAATTGAACAAGATATTAGTGCCCAGGAATGTTGGGAAGCTAGATGCAGACAACCTAGAAATCAACAGTAACCTTCTTATTCCTTCAGTTTTGGCCTTTTTTTCTTGTCCTTAGACTCTCGTGTCTCTAGAAGAAGAAAAGGCTTATCACCTGAAATTAATCCTATTGTTGAAATAGGAAGAAGGAACGTTGTGTTGTCAACCCAACAAGCTGATCTAGGGAGAAATTTGTCTGATTCGTTCAGTTTGTCTTTCTCTCCCTCACCTATCATTCATAAGATGGCATCTAGTGGTGGCTTTGGTGTCACTAGAAGTGCTTCCTCCTCTCAGTCTTCAGCTTCGTCAACGATTGGTAGCTTATATAGCCACCATATCCTTATCCAATCTATCACAAATCCCACCAAAGTCATTAAAAAGTATGGGATTTTTTAGTTTGAAGAAGACACCACAACTACACCATGGCATGTGTCCTCTCCTCTTAACCTATCACCTGCTACTCATCCACTTCCTAAATTTAAAGATCATCTCCCTAGGTTTTTGAGAAATAACATTGTCACTACAAATGAACAACTGGTGACATTTTCTAATGCTTGTCACAATATAGGATCCAGTGACAACAATACTTGCATGCACTTATTCGTCAATTCCTAGGAAGGAAAGGTTGTGGCTGATTTTTTTTACTTTCCAGCTAATATTCTGTCTACTTGGGAGGATTTAATCTATTGGTTCAGGGCCACTTATGGGAAATCCAAAATCCCAACTGAGAAGTTATGAGAATACAATAACATCGCCTATAAGGATGGTCAGACCATCAAGTCCTTCAAATTTCATTTCACTAAATTATACAATCAAATCCATGAACTCATTTGACCTCAGAACCAAGCCTCTTTCATGTATTACTACAATTCATTGCCTTCCCCTTATCATCATAGGCTTGAGGAAAAATCCATTGAAAACCTCGGTTCCACTATGCATACTTGTTTAGAGTATCAAGAAAAACTTGAAAGAACAGTTCTTCCTCATAGAGAATCAGTTAAACAGACAGACATGTATGCCCACTTACATCTAGTACAAGATATGAATAATTGTATGATATCATATGAGAGAAAAGGAGATGTCTCCCCTCTCACCCCTGGAGCTTCGTCCTCTTATGCACCCCCCTTTAGGAATCCAATTGAAAATAATTTTCAACCTAAAGCTATCTTGCCCCGAAGTTTGTGTAAATTTTGTGAGGAACACCACGAGGAAGCCACATGTGAGGTAAGGAAGAGTGTTAGAGATAAGATCTTTGGTAAAATAAAAGAGAATACCATCGTTGTCCTAGATTTTGGAGAGCTAGAAGATGTCATGATCATCAATACTAGGAACAAATCCTATGCTCCCAAAGGAAAATTTGATCCTCCCTAAAATTCTTCTAGCCCGATCTCATCCTCACAAGATGCTACTGTTCAAGTTCCTAAAGTTCCTGACAATTAAGGAATTACTTCCTCTATCCCCTATTCCAAATACAATATCCTAAATCAGTTGGCCAACATCAAAGAAAATGCAACCCTTCTGGACATGGTTTTCATCCCTGAACAACAGAGGCATCTGAAACAATTCATGGAAGAAAAATCTTCCTTTGTAGCCAACCTCTCTGAAGAGGTAAACAAAGAGGATTTGTCTGTAAATAAAGTAGGTGTACATAACTTTAGATACCCTGTAAAAAATCCCCCTTTCTATATTTCTATAAATATCATGGATAATATTACCCATTGTTGCCTCATTGATGGTGGTTCAAGCCCAAGTGTTATGTCGAAGATTATTATGGAAGATCTAGGCTTGTCTTGTACAAACGAAAACTCCATAAGAATTATCTCCTATAATAGTCTACAACAAATGACCATAGGTGAGATTAAATATGTGACCTCAGTTTTGTGTGCACACCCATAAATAAGGACAACCCTTAGTATTTAGGTAATTGATATGTCATTAAGCAATTACTCAATCATCTTGGGAAGAGATTGGCAAGATTTAATGGGTGGATACCTCTCACTCGACGAGACACATTTATCCATTCCTCATAATGGTAAAAACACTACAGTCCTTAGAGAGGGAAGGATTTTACCTTACATAGAGAGTGTCCCACAACCTAATGTGAACTTTATCAAAAAGGAACTAGGATTGTATTCCATCTTTGCTGCGGAGGATAAAATTTCCTTGGAAAAAATTGATTTATATGATGGTATGTGGCACATGCACTTTGATGGTTCATGCTCTAATGAAGGTAACATAGTTGGCATTATATTGATTTCTCCTGTAGGGAAAGTCCATAACTTTTCTTATAGGTTGGAGTTTTTTTGCATGAACAATGTCACTGAATTCAAAGCTTTATTTAGGCATTGAAAACGCCTATAATATCAGTTGTGGTCGCCTTTCATTTTTTTGAGATTCTGAGCTTGTTGTGAACCTTGTACACAAGATTTACTCCCCTAGAAACAAGTTGATGAAATGATACACCTAGACTATTTGGTCACTTATCTCAAACCTAATATCTTTCAACATCACTCATGTTAAGAGGGATTTGAACTCAATGGATGATCGGTTAGTTGTTTTTGCAACCTCTCCTAATCGACAACTTATGCCATGCAGACATGATTGTACTTTTCAATATCTATATCGTTTTCATATCCCTAACAATATAGAATCTTGGTAGGTCTTCCCTAATAATGAGAGCATCTATGCTTTCATTCAAAATGAACTTTTTAATCCCAAGGAAATATATCCATAGAAGATAACAATATTCCTAAAGGATTGAATCCTCTAGAGAGTTTGTTTTCATCGAGTGATGTAAGAAATAGAGAGAAACAGAAAGAAGAGGAGTAGAAAAGGAAGGTGGGTGAAACCATCTCCTTGAACATTTGGACACTCGAGTCTCCAAAGAATGTTAAAATAGGGGTCCAATTTTCTGATGAAGAGAAGATGAAGTTTTCCAAGCTATAAGGTCAATTTCAAGATGTTTTCGCTGGGTATTATGAGGATCTTTGTGATTTTGATCTTAGTCTTATACGACATGTCATCCCCATCAAGGAAGGAATAGAACCAATTAGGAAAAAACAAAGACCTATCAACCCTGCTTTGGAAGAAACTATTCGAGGGGAGTTGGAAAAATCCTTGAAGGCTGGAATCGCCTTTCTGGTCAGGTACCCTAGATAGGTTTCCAAATTGGTACATGTTCCAAAGTTCACTGATCATATTAGCATTTTTCACCCCTTCAATCGGGATATTATGGAACATCGCTTTCTTCCCCCTAATATGGAAGTGATTCTGCAACAAGTTATAAGGTCACAAATTATTCCCTTATTCGATAGTTTTTTTTGTTACAATAAAATCAAGGTAAAAGAGGAATATGTTTACAAAACCACCTTTATCATTGATTGGGGTACCATGAATTATGAATGTATGCTTTATGTATTGATTAATTCAAATACAACTTTTACAATACCTATACAAATAAATCTTGATGAATTGATCAATATTCATAACTATCTTGATGATCTAATTATATATGTCAAAGGGATATTAATTACCTTAGGGTTTCAAAAATTATGGTTGGGTCCTTTCAAAATTGCTTTTGTCCCGGACACTAACTCTTACATTCTAAAAGATTTACATGAGAGATTGTTTTCCTACACCACTAATGGTTCTCACTTGAAACATTACGTGGGACCAACTTGAAAAGTTATAACATTGTTTGGAGTTTTTGTATTTTAGTATTCTAGCTCTTCTTTCATTTTTCCACTATTTTTCATTTCTACTTTACAATAATTGATTTCTTCTTATTTTTTTTAACAATTTCTTGTTGCTTTTACATTTCTATCATTCTATTTTCTATTGTTTTAAATTTTTAAATTTTAATTATGTTATGGTTTTTAATTTCTTTTTCATATTTTAGTTGGTTTTGGTCAAGAATAAGATGTTAGATCAGTTATTCCACAGTGACACTCCTGCAAGATATTGTTAGTCAATAAGAATAAATCTTACACCGTTTTTACGATGTTCACCCTAAAAGCACTTGATTTTGTTATCTTCTTTCACTGTTATATTTTAAAGAAAGTGGTTATCTCCCATCTATGCTCTCCATTTTGTCATCCATTTGAGAATTTAAAATATCAAATCCATAAATTTTTCTCCTTTAAATAAAGATCAAGTTATGGTTGAATGATTAGGCATACAGGGATAAACGCCCTCATACTTAACATTTTTCATGAGTTATTCCTAAATTCCTAGTCATTTTTCCATTAAATCCACTCATTTCCCCCTGTTGCATAATCATCCTGGTTATATCTTCTTGATCATTGTTCTTGGTCTGCGAAACCATGAGTTTTGATTTCTAATCTGTTGGAAACAAGTTTCCTTATGGAGTTGTCAGTTTCTTGACGATAAGAATCACAACGAGGATTTCACCTACAAAGTGTTGCTAAGCCTATTCTTTATAAGCTAATGATATATAATACTAGTAGGTGGGACCCCCTTGTAGATTGGAGGATCAGGTTCTTATTTGATATTTATGTTGTTGTTCGACATTGCTTACAGGGATCTACATGATTGATGGTGAAATATTGGTTCTAATTGTGACAAATAGAAGAGGGATAATGCATGCTATGTGTGGGTTTCATTACTCTAAATTCTTAGTTCCTTGTCATGATGGATTATGTGAACTATTATTTCAATACTATTGGCAACATGATCTATTACGTGTTACACTTGCACAAAACACATGTTAGTCATGACAAAAGATAAAAGAAATATGGAATAAATCTAGAGGAGCTATCCTATACTATACTATGCTATGCTACATTATATGCAAATGAAGTTAAAAGGATTATTGTTAGCCCTAACTAACAAAGTTAATGGCTATGCAATGTATTTATTTATATGAAGGCACATTCGATATGCATTATGGTATGTTTGGCAATGGTTAATGTGATATAGGGTGGCACATTTGGCAAGTAATGGATGTTAGTTTCGATGCAATGGATTAATTGATGGTTGGTTGTCATGTACTAAGTTCTTGAATGAGTAAAGGATGGAAGCAATGTGCATTTAATGCACATCACTCCATACCTCTCCCACTAGCCATCAACCTAGCTTGGTTATTTTTCAATTGTTGTTCATTGTGGTTAAGCTCCGATTTTTAGGCGAGAGAAGAATTGCTCGACCCAGCTCGCGTTTTTAAGGCCTTTTGGTTACATGTCTTTTCGGCATCCATGAACTCGCTTTGGTTATGCAATAGATATTGTCTTGGTGATGTATTGTTCTATGCTTTCCTTGATACTGGAAACTATGTAAACTTGTGATATTTCTATGGAATGGTTGGTCGTGTGTATTCATTGTAAATCAAAATATTGTATAGTTGAAGTCTCAATTTCATTGATGATTCTGTGTGGTGGAAGCCATGAAGGCTCTTTGTTGTCTTATAGATTTTTTTTTAAGGTTTCATTCATTCCAAACTTGATGGTTGTATCCACACAGTTCCTATCACCATGACTAGTCATATTTGTTGTTATGGGGTTGTTGGGTTTGATTTCGAACCACCTTGGGTCACTATGTATCGTTTATGTTATTGATGTTTGTGCAGTTGGTTATGATGGATATTATGCTAAGGGTATTTCTTTAAGGTTGATTTATTTTCATGGCTCTGTTTTATATCGACATTATTCAGGTTGATTGGGGAAAACCATGAGGGTTATTGCCTACGTGTTCTCGGTGTTATTACAGGCCAATAAGAAGCCTCTACTCTTTTGTTCATAGTCTCTCCTACATGGTGAACTGCCACCCTATCTTGCAAATCTATTGGTGATATGGCCTCTATGTCCGCCATGTTGTTGGTGGTCGACTCCAGCCTCCCTGTGTTGGTTCCACAGAGTGAACCATTAATTATTCAAAGCCCGTTTTTAATAAATGGAGGTAGTTATATCATGTCGGGTATATTGTTGATTGTAATGAGTTGGTGGAGTATCATTGACAGTGGTTGATTCTTGGCTTGTCTCTGTTAATGGAATTGACAATCGTTTTGATTATCGGTATCTACTCACTACATTGTTTGTTATAACAGTCGAATCGATAGCTCTGCATGGTTAATTGGTTGATTTGAGACATGGAATTGGATACACAATCGTTGTCTCCTATGTCATAACAATTGGATTTTTAACCCAGTATTAGTTTATGGTTTATTAAGTCACAACGATGCTTCTTGCGTGATGCATTGGTCTGTGTGGGTTTCCTACAAAACGGTTAAGTTGAAATAATGGTTGTTGTTACTGTGTGTTTTAATTGCCAATTGGGAGTATTGCAATTTAAAATCGTGATAGTTTTGACTTGGTTGTCCACTGTATATGATTATGGATATTGTTTGGTTGCACCATCGAATATGGGAACGGGTTTTATAACAGTATGGTTTCATTGCAATTTGGTTATTAAATTGATTAGAGGAATGGATTCAGGCACGATTTTTGTGTCTGTTTTTTATTTGAGGAAATAATTCATTGACAGTGGTTGAGGTTTTGATGTCGAACAGAGTGGAAACAAGTGACTATGTGTTCATTTGGAAAAAAATTTAAATATTAAATATGACAAATGAGATGAAACATAACTTTTGTAAAGGTTGTTTTGGAAGGCATACTATTTTGAGTTTTATGACACTGTGTTAAAAATTTAATTGCGAACAGTGAGCAAGTTAATACAAATAAATGATTAAATTATACAAAGTAGTTGTTTAATTGATCATAGTGATTATTCGGTTAGTGTTGGATCTTTTTCATTTAATGTAGAATTGTTTTATGGAATTACTTAATTAATATTATGAACAATATCCACTCTCTTTCCCTACCATTATTTCACTTTTCGCTAATTTCAATCCTCCTGCCTTCCCATATTCATTACTCACTCCCTGTTCCTAAAATTTAATTACAGTTAAGAGGAGCTTTGTATTGTGACATTTTTAGATCACAACGATGGATTATAGTGATATTTTATTTGGTTTACATTTCAGTTGATTGTTTGTTGTTTGTGAGCAGTAACCATGTTATTTTTCCCCTCATTTAAAAAAAAAATTCTCAATACAAACCCCTCGCATATCCAAGGACCTTTTTTCACCCTCTACTCATTAAAAATAGTGAAACAATTTGTATGGATTGGATTGCATGAGTCTGATATGTTGTTGAGCCAAACTTTATTTCATATTTTTAAAAGAGTTGTCATGTATGGTTCTTAAAGAAATTATTTGCTAATCAATAATGCATACATGAATGAGCCTTTTCATCCGAGGTAGCCATGGCAGAGGCAACCGAGGAAGATGTAATTGGAGAAAAGGCCCAAGAAGGCCAATATTCTCCATACACTTTGATGCAAAATCGCAAGAGTTAGGTCAGTTATTCCAAGATCAGTTTTTTAATTGGTTTGGGAAAGGAGTGGTCCAATCTATGCCTAAAAGGCCTCCCTTCCAAACCCCATAGGTCCCTGGTATTCCCATGCCCTGTCATGTCTCATTGCAACCATAGGTCCCTAAAAACGACGGATGGCAAGAGATTTTCCACTCGACAGTCTCCCAACATCATGGCTAGCCCAATTTGTCTTTACTTGCTCCCCTGCCTATCAATCAGATTGTCCAAGCTGCCCTTGTCCACTCACCAGTTTAGTCTTCCCATGCGAGTAAAAGGTTGAAAATTGAGTCCCATCATGCCCATGATAAGGGTAAAGCCATTGCTACCCCTTCCTCACCCTCCAATGGCTCTGATAAATCTGTGTCCTCCCGCATGCATTTGAGGGATGATTTCTCTCATGTGATCAATGAGATTAGGCCTAAAGGCTCCACATAGCCAAAGGAAAATTCAAATAAATAAAAGGGTGACAACAACAACAAGGGAAGGATTGCCTCCTAGAGTAGGAAATATGGATTTTAAGTTTTATTTTATTGTTGATGACAATTGACTTCAGAAATTTTGAATAGTATGTTATTTTTGGATATATGAGAAATATATTTTGAAAATAATTTCAAATATCATTGATATAAATTGTCAAATATGGATTTGATGATGGGAGTCACAAGGAGGGATGTTTTGTTTAATTAACTAGTTGTGTTATGATTGTTAAAAGATAAAGGGAGTCACAAGGGGTCCCACCTACTTGTTATTATTTATTTAAAACCCTTATTATGATTTATTAATTTTCCCCCTAACTAAAAAGTTGGTTTCATTTTAGTTAACTTAACTAATGAAGTAGTTCAACTACTTCAACCAATTCTAATTTGTTTAAAGGAAAAAATAAAAGGGAGGAACAAGAGGAGAATAGAAGGAGAAGCGTACTAAGGTTGGATCTTTGATTTTGTGTTGAGATAGTTCAATTTTCATTCATTACTTAATTTATTACAATACTAATTATTTTTTAGATAGAAGGGTCTCGTTGTAGAAACCAAGATTCGGGGTTGAATTACATCATTCAGACACTTGTTTTTCAGAGGTGTCGATCTATCTTTGATAATCTGTGTAGAGTTGTCTATTTGTGAATTAGTTTTCATGACTGAAAAATGATATTGTGCAAAATCAAGTGGACAACAATATGTGGAAATCTTATCCAACTTTTAAAGTTCAATTTTTGATTTTCTGTCAGAAGTCCTGTTGTATGTTTCATCGGGGACATCTAAGTTTGACTTTGTTCCAAAACTTCTTCAAGAATTTTTGTAAAGAGAATGATTCTTTGATGAATCAGAATGAAATAAAGGATTTCTTTATGTCTCATCTATTTTGATTATTGACTTGGTGTCTTTACTTCTTTTTCTATATTTATTTCATCATCTGTTATGTTCACAAAATTACATAAATAATGAATTTTTCAGCAAGCTTCTATTATATATAAAAAATCCTAAGTACTTGTAAGCTATACTTGTGAGTTAGGATACCAATTTTAATGGCTATAAATCTAGGGTGATATTCGTGTCTATCTTGATTTAGCCAAGAAATATCTGAAATTGATTGAGTAGTATCATTTCATATCTTTTCCTCAACACCCCTTTTTCTTCAGGAGCTTTGTAGGCAAGAGGTAGTGCATGCCAGATTTGTGTGAGTTGCGCTTAACTCTAGTCCACGACATGACTTCTTTTTCAAATGTTTTCTCATCCAGGAAGAAGGGGAGCAACCTTGATTGGAAGTCTTCCAACTTTGTATGCCTCAGACAAACAAGAGTGTTGTGGCAGTTTAAGCCAAAGGTGATATTTCGGGTGGTCAGGTTTAACAACTCTTTTGTTATGCATCATCGTTAAGTTGCATCGATAAATAGATTGTACCACTTTGAGAAAGTGACATTGTTTAATTCTTGGTTATGTTGATCCGTCCTTCTATGCCAAGGTTCAAATGTTTTGGCAAGGAGACCTTTGTCTGCCAGTGCCAACTATCTCCCCATGGATGGTTTCCATTTCCACATGGAAAAGGCTATTAGTAGGTATCCATATGTAAAGGTTCCACCTTTATCCTGAGCTTCGTCACAAGATAGCAAGAGTTCCTCTAGCAGGTAGTTGCACCAGTTGAATACAACCTCGTTTGCGCAAAAATTAGCTACATAAAGTGCATCTAAAGTGCATTCATATTTGTAATAGGAACGCATGACCTTTGTTGCAATTATATAGCAGGTCGTTCAAACTATTTTTGGAATAATGGGGTCAATCCTTGTTGTTTGACCACCTCTTTGTGTGTGGAACTTGTCATACAGGATAACGTCGCCTTTCCTTTTCCCGTGCTTGCTCAGGCCTTGGAATACTTTGGTGACATCCTCATCCTCGAGAGATAAGTTAGTGAGTTGGTGGATGTCATATGCATGAATCAGATACCTCTGATCGAGCCATAGAATTTTTTCATGCACTTGGCTAATCAGGAATTTCACGCATCACACAACCTCACCAATGGTCCTGAAGACCGGTAAGTCTCTGAGGTTCATGATTGTAGAGTTGAATAGATTTATAAATTCAGGCTTTGGGACAAATTGCATGCCTTTGATTTCATCGGGAACCAAGTCCCATAACACATCAATGTTCATCTGTGGGAAACACACTTGGTCTACCAAATCAAGGTCTAAGAGCTTTACTTTCTCTATCTTTTCTTTGACACCCCCGAAGATCTCGATCTGAGGATCATATGTCCGTCTGGGATTGCTTCTTTGGGAGTTGAATTATGGCCTCCTATTTCTCTCGGAATGGTAGCTATGAAGTGTTGATTCGTTGGGTGAATCGGGGTTGTCTTTGTAACAGGAGAACAAAAATCTCTCACGGGATGCGCAATAGCAAAAAATTCAAAATCTAGCTAACAACAAACAATGATACTTTCACGTGTATTGATGGGGTATTATAACTGGGTAACTGGAAATATTGTGTAAGTTCACATAAATACATTCATGATTAGGCCATAAATTCATTTTTAGGCTTAGGTGTCCGAAGGGACGGATAACGGGGTAGGATCTATCAATTGGTCTTGGCTTTTAATGAATGGACTAATAGGTACAAGGTCGAGCTTAGGAGCTTATCCTTTTAACAATTGGGAATAACATCGGGGATACTGATGCCATCTGCACGTATCACACCTTTATGTCTTAACATAAATTTTTGATAAGTTACGGTGGTTGTCATAAAGTTTATGACTGGACTGGGTATGTGTGGCATATGGGTTATGATCGAGCTCAGATTCTACCTCCTTCCGACCACAATGGGGGTCCTCGTCATATTAAATGGATTCATTTAATGTAATCATGTCTCTTCCGATCCTGTGTGGATGATTAAGCAATTCTTAGACTGAAAAAGAATATATGGCGTGGCACATTAAATGCACACTCTGATGTTTATAAACTGAATTAAAAAAAAATTAGGAAATGAAAATCTAACTATTGTATATGCTCCTTTATACTGGAGAAACCTTGTTTTGGTTCAATAATGAGAAATGTAGGGTTTCAGGCAGGCGCCATTCACCCATCCTAGTCGAAGGATACCATCTAGTTGCGTGAGCCTGACTGCACGAGAGTGTCGGATTTCTACAACTATGAATGGACCCAACCAATGCATGCACACTTCCCTGGATTTTTTTGATATCGGTTGTCATATAGGAGTACCTTATCCTCTTTCACAAATATTTTGGACTTAATATGCCTATCATGCCAAGCTTTATGTCTGGCCTTCTCAAATTTATGATAAAAATACGTTAAAAATCTTGCTTCCTCAAGTTCTTGCAAGTTTGCAATCCTCTGCACAAATGATTCATCATCTGTCATGTGTGTAGCATGTCCTATATAAAGACTAGGGGTGACAAATTATGTGGGTACAACAACTTATTTTCCATAGACCAACTGAAATGGGGTATATATATGTAACTTCTTCATGGTAGTCTTGTTAGCCCACAAGATTGTTGGAACTCTATCATCCCAATTTTCCTGTTTTGTGCAACATACTTTTGTGAGTCCTCTTTCCAGAATTTTGTTGAATTCCTTTACCGTACCATTAACTTGTAGATGCTAATGGTTTCTCTTATCATATTGTATAATAAATTCAATTGTAAACGTTGCAATTGTACTGTTGATAAAATGAGTGCCTTGATCATTGGTTAGACTTCTAGGACATCTGAACCGAGTGATAAAATTATCAAAGATAAATATAACAACTATACCTATAGAACAGTCTTGGATTACACCTACTTCATCCCATCTTGTAAGGTAATCAGTTACATTAATTATGTATCTGGCCTTGGAGTGTTTAGTCGGGGGGTTGATCGGTCCAATAAAATCAACGACCCACTTCTCAAATTCTTGAAGTGCTCTGACTTCCTAAAGGGGTAACTCATCTCTGTGTGACATATTTCCTACTATTTGAAAAGTGTCCCAATATCTAGCACATTCCTTAGCATCTTTAAATAATTTGTCCCACCATAATCCATCATGAAGTACCTTATGTGGAGTTTCCTTACCTCCAACATGTCCTCCCACAACTCCACTATGGAATTCCCATAGGATATCTTTCCTTGAATGGTCCAAGACACATCTTCTCAGGATGTTTTCGAGTCCCAATTTGTAAATTTTCTTGGCAATCAATTGATAGTCTATTGTGCGAACCACCATATGTCACTTATGGGTTGTGGAGTACATTTATGGGTAGGTCCCTGTACCAAGGAAGAAAACAATGTCTTAAAGATACTCTGCAATGGCCTCAATTCGAAACAAGTTTGCATCCAGGAGTTGATCATCCACTGCCTTCCACTTTCCCCTGACTCCAACCTGGAAAGGTGATCTGGATGTACATTTCATATTCTTGGTTTGACAATTACTTCAAACAAAAATTCTTGAAACAACAATAGCCACCTGCAAATTCTTCCTTCCAATAATGGTGTATTGACTAGGTACTTCAATGCAGGATGGTCGGTGAAAAACTTGAAATGTGAGCCTAACAAGTATTGTCTAAACTTTTGCAATGCATAAATCATAGCTAAGCCTTCCCATTCAGTGGTTGTGTAGTTGCGCTCATCTTTTGATAGTTTTATATTGTAAAAGTAGATAGGGTGTTCCATATTCCCTTCCCGTGGTTATGCTAAAATGGCTCCTAAGGCAACGCTTGATGCATCCACATGTACATGGAATTCAATTTCCCAATTGGGAAATATCAAGATCGGTGCGCTACTCAATTTCTCTTTGAGAATGTTGAACTCCTTTTCACACTCTGGTGTCCATCAGAAAAATTCATACGTATTCAACAATTTCTCAAGGGGTGTTGTAATGGTTGCATATTTTCTGATGAATGTACGGTTATATCATGTATGTCCCAGTGTGGAGCACAACAATTTGGCACTTGTAGGTGGTGGCCTACTCAAAATGACCGCAACTTTAGATGGATATACCAAGACTCCTTCTCTGCACACAATATGGCCTAAGAGATTTCCATGAGATACACAGAAAATACACTTTCTTAGTTTTAGAGATATCTTCATCTCACAACATCTATCAAAAATTAACCAGAGTATCCCAATATGATCATTTAACAGGTTGTACACCGTCCAATCATCCATATATACTTCTACAAACTTGTGGATGAATTCTCGAAACATTGCTATCACAATTAGAGAGAAAAATGCAGGGGCATTCTTCAAACCAAAGGGCATTACATTATATGAGAATGATCCCCATTCGGTTATGGATGTAGTCTTATTCTTGTCTTCCTCTATCATTCTGACTTGATGATATCCTGAGAATCCTTCTGTAAATGAATAGGATTATTTTCCCGCAATTTTCTCTAATACTTCGCCAGTGAAAGGTGTTGGAAATAGGCCATGCAGACATGCAGAATTTAGACTCTTGTAATCCACACAAACCCGAATGTATTATGTGCCTTTATTACTCTAGATAAATATGGGACTAATCCATTTTTCTTCTTCAATTAGGAAAATAAGTCTTGCCGCAATCATTTTGTCCACTTCTTTCTTAACATTTTTTTTATTCTAGGGTTGAGGTGGTATGGTCAATGCTTCACAGGTCTTCAGTTGGGTTTCAACTCTATTTTCATTTCTCCTATTAGCACTCTATAAATTTTGTCTTGATGAATCGAAAAACGATAGAGGTAACCATTTCAACCAACTTTAGAGTTGAGGCACTAACCTGCTCAACTCGGAGAGGGATCTCTCGTGTCACTGGGTATATCTATGGAAATCAGTGGCTAGATTTGGTTTGTTTGGAGGTTTTTATAAAGTTGATGGAAAAGAAGGGGAGGAACACTATGGGCTATGGAGTCAAAATTCTAAAAGTGAACGGAAACAATGCATTGACTGATAGAACTCTCCAGAGGACAAAGGCTAAATGAGAGGATGAATCTGAGTTATTCTTAAATTCAAAAGAGTGTAGGAAGATAAAGAGAACAAATAACTACATCAGAGAAATATTGAAATGAATTATGAATAAGTTAAGAAGACAATCACATAGTTTAAATTGCTTAAGACAAGAGCGTCACAAGATGAATTATGGGCCTTTAAACTCTCCAATTTAAATAGAAAAAAATGTAAATGAAATGACAAGTTACAAGAAATACATACGATGAAGGGGAACAAAGCTCATATCACCACCCGTTAGAATATTTTCACAGAAACTTCAAAATCTTCTGCATTTATATTCAATTCAGATTCAAAAAATTTACAAACAGAGTCTGATACAACCAATAGGTGCTCTTTCACTTCTACCAACATTAATCAATTCAAGTCTCTTAGTACTTATACAATTTGATAAAAAATAATCGAAACTGAAACATTTCAACTTTTGTAGCAGTTTTGACTGACAATTTCGGTATATGAAATGATTTACAATAATTAACAAAAGAAAACTTTTCAAAATCATGAACAATTTCTCTGACTGTTCGACTTCTTCTGTGCCATCTGTCTGGCTCTGATCTTTCACCAGATCTGCAAAACTAGTGACACCTGGAGATCATCTATTGGTTCTGAGGAAGTTGCACTTTGTCTTACCCAACCACATGATTTATTTCCATTATGGATCAGAGGGGATTCCATAATCCATCATCTCTTTAATCAAAATCTCCAATTCAATAAATGTAGCATAGGACATGGTTGGCATGCTGACCTTCATTGTTTTAAACTTGTTTAAAATCTCGAAATTTGTAGCTAAATTCTCCACCAGACTAGGACCTTTCAAACTTTCTTCCATATCCTCGAACTTAGAATGATCCATTCTGCATTGCATGAGGATACAGTGATAGTATTATTTATTATATAACGACCCTTTACCATCCCAAAACAATGGAAGGCCTTTGATGAACAAATATTCAAAAGTGTTTTTAAACTCTTGTATGTTGTATTATATTTGCACAACTTTGTTTCAGACTGATCCAAGTAAGTTATGCTTAGTATTGATCCTTCTGGATGAAATGATCAACATGGTCCTATATTTCACACCAATGGTTTGAATTTCAATAGTTGGTATAGAATTTATTAAATCAATAGCGTTTTGGGCCCACTCTAAGGGCTTCTTTTCTTATATTTCATTTACAACAATGCATTTGTTCTGAGCTGTGATAGCCATGTTATATTTGTCGTCGATAAAATTCAGATAAACCCTGAATTTAGAAACCTTCACAACAATAACGTCCCAAATTACATGTTTGTCTCCCTGCAATAATGTCTTTCCCTTTAACCTGGTTCTTCTCTTGTTAACTCTATCCTGCAAATCTTGATTTCTCTATGGAGTTGAGCTATCTTTTCATCTTTCACTTTCATCTCCTGCTTCATATTTTATATGTTCTCTTTGAGATTCTTGATCTCACCTATTTTTAAGCCTACCTGGGACATAGCTTGATCTAGCCTCTATATTTGCAAGTATAATGACTGCCATGTCTAATGTTGTTGCTTGTGCCAATGACCAATGCTCTTTCTCTTTCTCCAATTGCAATAGTTTAGCCTTGTAGTCGAGTGCCTCTTGTCTAAATATTTCTTTCTCACGTTCCAATGCAACCAATTCTGATGTCTGTGGATGATCTTTAGGTGACATCTTCAGCCTTTTCTTTAGACTTTGGATCATATTGTCCTTTTCATCCAAATAATATTCCAACCCCTGGGGACCTTCAGACTCTAGTTTTTTCACTTGTGTCATCCAGGCTTTGCTGGACACTTTTTCCTATTTTAGTTGTCCATCTAGTTTTGACGCATATGTTGTTAACCTTGCAACCTTTCGTGCTAAGCTCAGATAATCAGAATATAACATGTCACTGACATTCCTATGAAACTTTACTTTGTCGAGGGAAACAATGTTTTCATAGTGCACTTTGATCTTGGAGACTTTATCATCATCAACCACTGCAATGTTAAATTTCTTTTTCTCCACATCCCTGACTTAGAGTAAGGAATCTTTGTGTTGAGTAGTCCTTTCTACTTCAATTAAAAGATATCTTATTTCTCTATTCACCATACTTCCTTTCCTATCATATTGATTTATCAAATATCCCTTGGACTGATACACTGCCCCGGGTGTCTGGCCAAATATGTACTGCCTTCTACTGAAGACCTTTGTGTTTCTTTCTTTTTGTGGCCTGCTTTCTGTATTGGTTTCTTCGTTCTTGGTTGTAGACTCTACCATTTCCATGAATGTTTTCCCTTTGGGCTCTTCTTCTTCTAGGTCAACTACTTTAGATGATGATGTGATTCTCATCCTTTTGAGAGTATCTTGCTAGCTACTAGTATCTAGTGCTTCTAAATTACTCCTCTTATTGTAAATGCTCATTTTAGGATCTTTGATAACCAACTTAAGGGAAGGTTTCCACACTGGGCTCAGTTGATGAGTTGGTTCTGTTTGTCTCATTTGATCTTGATGTATGGTGACCTCCATGTATGAACAAGCCTATAGATTGGTTAACTTATCAAATCCTTCAACATGTTCATGTTCATAGGGACCTTGTCTACTAGCCAATCTCCTCTTTGATATGATCTAATGGGGATCATACATTCTTCCTTGCAACTGTGTGAAACGAAATTTATTGAGCTTGGATTTAATCTAGGGAAAATAGGACTTACTCTTCACCAAAAAGGCACCCACCATGAAAGGAAATTTCAGATTAGAAGCCTTGTGTGCTTTCATAAAATGTTCAGTTTCTGAGATAATTCTTTGTCTTATGAATTCCAAAGAGAAGACCCTAGGCATCATAAAAACTGGTAAAAGATAAGGTCCTTCCTGGTATCCATATACCCAAATCATAGTATATTGTGTGAACAACACCCAATCTCCTACCATGCTCTCTGGATTTGGTTGTAGTGAGCTTTTCATCTCTTCCAGAACTCTCGATAGATCTGAACCAAAACTGAGACTATGTACCCTAGACATAATCGTGTTGATGAAGATGAGCATGGTGATCCTCTTGCACTCAGTTGAAATGAAATTCATCTCAAGAAATTTGGTTTTGTTGGATTCCAGAAACATCCTCACCAAGTGTGTGTAGTATCTCAAGTGCCTCAATGAGCTAAATTTGACCATATGTTGATGCATATTCTCTGCAATAAAGTCGTCAAAACTGACACAGGATGACTGACCAGACAGAAAACAAACCAACAAGAAACCTGACATGACCTCCACCACAAACTTGTCATTGTCTAACCCTAAAATTTGACTTAGCAGGGAACAAGCCCACTAGAATTCGACAATCATAATGCTTGCACTGGCAGGTAACAACAGACTCTCTAAATGATGTTCAGGCTTGAATATGGTCTGCAAAAATAAGGTTTTAACCTCAGGTGGACACTCTCTATAAATTGTGATAAAAAAAAATTCCTTGAAGGGCTCTGACACTGTAGGGGAGGTGTTTGGTACACTAAGAGCATGCTGGAGTGATGGACTGTCTACTTTACACAAAACTTTAGATCCTAATTTATTCAAAATGACTCTTTCTCCCTGAGAATATCACTCTGCACACCAGCTTACAAATTTGGGGAATGGAAATATTGTTTCTACGACGTAAGTGAGTATGGACACTTGAGCCATTTCGAGAAAAGGTATCTGCATTCCAACATTGTCCAACAAATTTGATCTAGACACGGAAATGGGTGAGACTGTTATTTCTGTGTCGAAAACGTCAAAATCTCTGTCAATTAGGGCTTCCTCCCTGGAGGAGATTTCTTGTTCATCCATGGATAAAATGACAGGACTGGTAGCCATGGTGAAAAATACCTGTCAAGAAACAAAAAATGCAAGTCTGGTTCGGTTCTGAGCTTTGCAATTCGACTGGAAGCTTCAAACCAATTTTTTGAATGTTTGAAGGCTTTGAATGTAATATAGTAATTCCTGGGGGTTCCTCCTTTTATAGGTATCTATTGGCATTGGGGGTTTGAGAAAATGGTTTCAAGTGAACCGCCTTTCACCTCGACGTGCCTCTGAGGGAGTCACACATCCATTATTTAAACTATGGTAGTTTTCCCCATCCCACCCTCTATCGATTAATATTCATGTTGTTTCAATCGTTGATATAAACTTCATCCATTGATCTGGGATACTTCAGGATCTATGGCCCACATTTTCCTGGCATCTTTGGCATCGGGGGATTGAAGGAAGTGGTATTAGTCAGAATTAATTTTCCCCTTATGTACTTCTATGGGCGCCACACGTCCCGTAATGAAACTATTACTATTTTCCCTAACCTACCCTCTATCTCTTAACCTTCGCGTTAGTTAAATCTTCGATACATGCTTCAACTGTTGATTTAGGCCACTTTCAGGATCGATGGTCTGCCAAGTTTTTCTCTTTGCATCTCTGCTATTTTGTCTGTATGTCTCCAGATATAGCGGGGCCTTTTGATCTATCATCTTTCTATGGTGACATAATCCTTCACTAATATTTTTAACATCAGATACCATCTAGAAAATATTATGGTGATAACATCTCCCATGGCTCCTTTTATGCCTTTTAGTTCTGAGAATGTTATCGAAAACAAGTCCTCATACTCCCACAATAGATTATGTACTTCTTTCATAGCTTTCTCATCCTATTAGTATCCTATAGAATCTATCTTAGGATTCTCTATGCTCCCTATATTGACTTTCTGCTGCTTCTGTGGGTGATTATAGGAGCTACAGGTGTGACTAGGTATGGTATCCCGAATCGCTCTACTTCCTTCGGCTTATTTAATGTCTAGGATTCTAAGCTCTTCTAAATCATCAGGGTTTTATAGGTCTCTCTCAACTTTACATCAAGGTACATATATGTTATCAATTTCTAGACTTAGACTAGACTGAAGAAAATGAATATAATCAACACATACAACTAGACTTGATCTCCTTTTACAAATGTCAGTAAAAATAATTTCCATGATTCATTGAAGGATAATGTTGAGCTTGGGATACTTACTTGTAATGGAGAAATCCTTGAAAAAATATTCTTGTAAGGTTATCCAATAGTTTGTTTGTCTTTTGGTATCCTCATGTATATACTAGGCCCTTGGAATAGGCCCCGACGAATGGAAAAATACTTGGACCCATAGGTGAGAGAATACCTCCACAACTCTCCACTCATTTAAGAAATGTTCAATATGCATCTGAGGGTCAGATCATCCATCGAAAATTTGCACATATTGAAAATATATCTTCATTTCCTCTTTCAGTTGATCCCTCCTTTGGAATCAACATCGAATGGATTATTTTACATCCTTCCACTCCATAATCGAGTCTTTATGAGTGTCCCACCATCTAGCGGGGGTATCATGTAAATCTAAGTCAAGAACAAAGATCCTTTTCTCTTCCTCTATCAATTCTTCCACATTGGATAGAAAACTATGTACCTATAAGGTACCATTATATGTAGGGGGTTCTCTAACCTCAGTTCCAATCTATATTATTTATCTGGTAGTTTCACATCACCCTAAGAATGGCTCATATGAACCTTGTTTCCAACTATCAAACACTGCTTCTCAATTCTCATCACCAGATTGTATGCTTCTCCAACTTACTGATCCATCTGCAGTAGGATTTATGTAATCTGATATTGTTCCTGCTGTGATGGTGTATAATTGGTCAAGGGCCTCTAACTCCATATTATGGTCCACTGGTTCAATATATCTAGGCCCTAGACAAGGATCTAACGGTTGAACTACTTTTATCTCATATGATTCAAATTTCATGGCGTCTTTCTCTAAATCAATGATAGCATAGTTTTCATATTCCCAATAAATCTCGAGTAGAGAAGGGTAGGGATCCTTATCTCCCATGATTTCAATTACCTCAAAATCAATTGTGGTTTTAATTCCCGCAACATCTATTTCCACATTTTCTATCCTTCCTACTAGGAAGATGTCGTATTGATTTTCCATTCTCAGCTGGATGGGGGACTATACTAACTGAGGTTTTCCCAAAGCTTCCCAAGTATTTTTGGGTAGAATGTTGACATTTGATCCCAAATCTAGCATGGTATATTTGATTTCAAAATCATCTAGTTGGGCTTCTATCCTAAATTATTTTCTTGTTGGCACCTTTCTTATTTGTATTCTCTAGGTATTCTTCTCAGGGGGATTAGTCCTTGCTATGGATTCTAGGGTCCCCTTGTTCCCCAATAATAAGTACAGGGTGTTTCACAACTTCTTAGTAAGTTGGTCATCCCCTAGGATATCAAAGAATAACTGAAACCAAAGATTGATTACACTTTGAGACTGCTCAGGGTGTCTTCCTAGAATTGAAAAATTCTTGGGTGTTAGTGGTGAGGTAGGGGCTTGTGGGAGGTTAGGTTGAGAGGTGGTTCTAGGAGGATTTTCCATTACTTTTGGAGTGGGGATACTCTTAAATATTTCTATTTCATTTAAATAAAAAAACATTTTTTCATAGGATCGTACCTTTCATCCTTGGGAATTTCTTTTGGAATCTTGGGCCGACTGTCTGCATCTACCCCAGTCTTTTCTCCTCCTCCAGTGATGATGTTAATCTTTGGTAGTTGTTTCTCAATTCATCTTTTTAATTCTGAGATTATAATATTATATCCTCGTTGACGAGCCTGATATTCCCACTTCACAATCATTTCTGAAGAGTCTTAAGTTGTGTTCCAATTATTCCTGCAATGTGAGCACCATGGTCATCCTGGATGAGGGAAGTCTCTAGCCAAATGGACTTTTTTTTTGTAGTTGTAACATTGGCTCAAACCTCTACCTCCATTTCTCCCTCTGAATCCAATGTTATCCCCACCTCCCTGGCCTCTTCCAGGTCCTTGGGGTGTTTCATTTACTATGAATGTTGTCTAGTCTAATCTGTCAGCAAGTGCATCCACTGCTCTACATTGATTTTTGGCATGGGTCGTGGATGCGCAAAAATCATAGTGTATTGTATTGGGTGAAGATTTTTACTTCTTCATAATAGGACATTTCCTCGGCGCATGTCCATGTGTTCGACAAATATCACAATACTCCAATGTTTGATATTTTTGAGCGCCTAGGAAGGTATTATACAGCCCTAGTGTATGGAATGGTGGAGTCGTACATACTTTCGCAACTCCTCCCATGGGTCCTAAAGAGAGGCCCATTGGTTTGTGAAGAGGTCCCATTCCCCTTATATGATGCAGGAGCATCGCTCCACCTCAGCACACACTAGCTAATTAGCATGATTGGTGCACATGCAAGGAAGGGAGAGGCGATGCCCTCTCATTTTAACTTCGAATGTTTAAAATGTAGTCAAGGAAATTAATTTTGTCGGGATACTAGAGCCAAGTTTTTCCTTCACATAAGATGTATATGAGGTCTGCATTAAGTGGTTGATGGTAGGAGGGATCTTCATCTGATACGGATCAGATTTCCATCATTGTAATCTGCCTCATTAGTTAGGCATTTTGAATGGTGATTAGACACCACTAGCTTAGCTTGGAGGGAAGCCCATCGAGCCCTCTTGTATAAAATCATTGTATTGTTTCCTAAGTAGTGAGTGTGGAGTTATAGGTTGAAGAGAGCCGATAATCATTCGTAGTCAGGTCTCACATATTGTAAATGGACATTCCACCATTAATGGAAAGTAACATATTTTTCTGTTTGTCAATTTCTATGTAATGGATGTTTAGTTTTGAATGTCATTCATATGTGTTTTCATTGTAGATGTATGTTAGAAATTTTTTGCAGGGATAGAGTTATAATATTCTATCTATGAGTGGGTCAAATCAGTTCTGGTTCTTCAGGCTAGGTGCAAGGAGTGCGCGACAGAGAGTTGAAACTCTATGAGCCGACGCAATAAGTGTGTGTCTGAACTCATTCAAGTCAGAGGAGAAGTTGCCAGAAGGGCATATCAGAATAATTCATAGATTCAAAGGGGGAACTCAAGTTTGTTGAACACATTAGAAAGAAATTATGTGTGGGAGGAAGCGTAGCGCAAAGTTACTAAATACTCTATAAGAATCTACCAGGAGGGAATTGAGAAATTGTGAACGCGCATAGAACCAACACATTTAGGAGTGTTGGAGACATTAAGAGAACCCCAGGGTTATTGAACACTCTGAGGAAGGAAGGATTTTTGAGTGTGCATTGAGGGAGGAAAGGAGATACCTTAATACTTCTGGAAGGGCTCGGGGAGAATCTGTCAGAAGGCTGAAACGAGCACAAGGGGTGCGCCAATGGTAAACTAAGTTCATCTTACAAGATCAGGAGGAAGAGCGTCAAGTTTCCAGGAGGCACCAGTAGGTCCAATGAAGGATGGGAAAAGAGCCGAGAACCTTGAAGGTTTCAAGCCGAGAAAAATCGCAGAAGTGCCAACGCAGAACTCTGTGAGGAGAGAATAAATAACATAGAACAATCTAAGTATGAAAAAGAAATTGTGCTAAGTATGCAAGAGGAGAGAGGACTTGTCGAAGTCCCGAAGGAACTAAAATCTTCCATCATCTAGAGGAGACAAGTGGCGAAAGATCAGGGGATCCGAGAGTTAGAGTTCGAAATAGTTTGCCAAGAGAAAATAGAAATATTCACAAAGTCACAAAGAAATATAAATCGTTGGATGGGGAGAGGGCATGTGGCAGCGGATTAGGAAATCTAGAACTTGGAAGTCTGGAGGTTTGTGTTCTAGGTGAGTAGGATTTTCACGGAGTCACAAAAACTCGGAATATAGTGGGGTCGTTAAAATACAAGAAGACACGTGTCACAAAATCCATAGATCCAGAGGAAAGAACTTCAGAATGAATGAATTAGGACATCATCATATTTTCGAAGTTTGAAATCTAAAAGGGTTGGTCCACTGTCATAGCCCCTGGTCACATAGAAGGAGAGATTATTGCGGGGCTAGCACTCACTAGTTTGGTGTTGCCAAGAGCATCAGAGGGCGGAGTCACAGGTGATTCGACCCTGTGGGTAACACAAAAGGGATCTACGTGTTGCAAATTCGGGGTCTATTCAAGGCCTAAAGAGTCAATTCAACTCGAAAGTTTGAATATCCAAGACCATGAGGTCAAGAATTCCATAGGAGAGAAGGGGGGTATGCACCAGGTGGTATCATAGCTTGAATTCGCTTGTAGACAGTGGGTGAAGAGGGACATAGTGAGATGCTCTGCGGAAAATGTTGTAAATGTGTTGAACCTGCACAAAATATATCTATCTAAACAATAATACACACATTTGCAGATATAATTTGAGAAAGAAGAATACGGAGAGAAAGAATGAAAGAATTTTCATTAACCGTTGTGAATAATGAGTAATTTACACATGATATACTATGTATAACTCAATGAGTGTGCACTAGAGGAGAACCAATGCACCATGTTGGCACAGGGGTAGACCCAGGGTTCAACGCTCAAGAGTGCACCAACAAAACCCTAACTACCGACCCTTTTGGCAACACCAGCAAGGCAGATGAAGTGTCACCTGAGGTAGAGGTAGGGGTGGTTGCAGGACTCATATGTCTGCAACCTTAGCTAGGACACCGATCTATGATTAAATATTTTACAGGGAACTTAGCATAGATCATTCATCAATATTTAACCCGTATGGTACTTCGCATATATCACAGAGAATCGCAGTGAATACTTAGACTAAAGATGATTCAATACTTAGCCACAGAAATATAGATTAGATTCAGTAGATCAAGCACTAAGCATATTATATATCAGATCTAACATTCATTCATATATCGTAATCACAGAGAATAACTAGAACTATTTAATCACAGCAAGCACTTAGCCAAGAAGGAGATAAACACATTAGGTCGAAGCACAGAGCACAATACACAAAGTTACCATGGTTCACCCCCACCCTGGGGCTACATCCACAAAGTCTTCTTCTTTATATTATCTCGGTCAAGCAGTTACATCACAGAGATTTAGTGACCCTTACTTCACACAGGACAAAATATATGTGCAGCTCTCTAGATCCTTCTTCCTTGCACTTCAGCACAAAAATACAACAACTTGCACTTAGCTTTTCAATATCCTTACAATCATGCATGTTTATGGATAAATTTGTGAGTGCGGACACAGACCAATCTCCCCAGATCCACCTGGATCTGGAACAAACCGTAACAGAATACTACTCTTTCCCTAGATCTAAATATTGAATGAACTAAGAGAAATGGATAGTGGACATACCTTATGAACGCTCTCCTTTAATCTCTGTTGTTCCTTGCTCTGCTTCAATGCTCTTGTGTCGTTCCAATCACAACAACACAAACCAATCACAGCAAAGGCATTAATATATTCAATATCTA
>ML785668.1:456540-478015 GCA_009831015.1 Picea engelmannii | reverse complement strand
GACACACACACTTGCTCATGCATGAAGAAGTTCAACCACATATGATTACTTGTTGTCTCTTGCTGCTGTAGCTTCAATCCTTCATACAGTCTTGCACCAGTTCTCCATTCAATCTCTTAGCTAACTTGCTTCTTCTTCTTGTTATTGCTTGTTAACCATTTCCATAAGTACTCTCCTCAATATATAGGAGAAGATTGATTAGTTACTTGGATAGGGAATGATCCCAAGATATCTGGAAAGTCAGTATTTTTCCAACCATTCGAACTCCAACTCACCCTTCTAGAAGATTCCTTCTAGAAGGATCGAGAACTTATTCATTTTCTCCCTTTAGAAACATGTCCGCACCCTAACCATTAACACAGTGCGGAAATTCCGCAATCAAGCTGAATTCAGAATGCAGAAATTAAGGATTCCCGCAGGAGAGTATATATGCAGCCTGCGAACTATCTTCAAAATATGATTTTTGAGAAAATGACAAGTGTAACCTTCTTCAAGAAAAAGTCCTTAATGAAGAGTTTGATCTTCTATTATCATGACATAATCATAATATCATCTCGATAACCAAAAATGTGGATAACAATGCACATAGCACTTGAAATATACATCCAATCACACAGATCCAGCTACTAGCACTAAGCCTTTAGCTATACATCACATAAATGTACTACAAAATATATTTCCTAAGTATCAATTTATAGATTACAAAATGGGCCTAAGCGTGGGTAAACCCACATGCCGACATCTCTTTCCCTTTACATCAACCCAAAACCCTAAAAGGAATCCAAAAATAGGTCTTGCTTTCCTAATTTTTGCTTTGCATTGAGCTCCATCTTTGGAAAGCTGTCACAGTCCCAAAAATGGTCAAATATGACCAAGTATTCTTTGAAACTTGGTCAAGGGCCAATAGGCCACCAACACTCACCTGTGAATCATCCCGAGTCACTCGGGTCTGATCAATTCCGCCTCGAATGCCTTGATATTGGCTCAAGCTGCTTCGACCTATTGTAGTGTGAAAACCTCTTCCTCAGTAAATTCCTATATCACTATGTCATTGAGCGGTTCTTCCAGACACTATTCTACAGTGATGACAACCTATTCAAGTTCATCTCCCTAGCTTTCAAGTTCAGTGAATAGTTGGCATGTCTTTTCCTGGATTGGCTGAAGTCATTGGGAGACTTCCATAACTTTAGTTTGCAGCATATGTACCTATTGTTAGGCTGTGCATTTTTCTACAAACCTCTTCATTCTTTCGACTGGGGTCAAAGTCTTTATCTGCACCTGTAGCGTGTCTTCATGCTACTTTGCTTCTTGGAGCTGTGCCTCCAATGTTTGCAATTATGGATTCTCTACGAGCATTTCATAAGTCTGGGCACTTCTAGCACTTAGTTTCTTGCATTCCAAGGCAAAGGTTTTTAATCGGCCAACTGTGCTTCGAGCAGTGGCCTCTCTTAAATCTCTTATTTCTTAGGGGGTCTCAGGCACAGTACGGAGATCTAGATCCATGATGCACTGTTGGAGTTTCTAGATTACTTCTTCTAGTTGGGTCACCTGATGTGGGAGATGGTCTTTCATCTTCACTTCTATGACTGTAACAGAGTGTAATGCCTTGTGAACCCTTTCCTATACTTCAAGTTGCTCTGCTAGAAATTGTTCCTTTTCCTTGTCCCACTTCGCTTTCAGGGAAATATTTTCCCATTCTTCTTGATTATGTTGTTCTAAAATTTCTTTATGTGCTTGCATAAAATCATGGGTGGCTTCTATTGTGTCTTCTTGAGCTCGTCGAAGTCGAGCTTCGACTTGATCAACGATATGGTGTAATTGAGTGGGCTCATCGACTATTCCTGATGTTCCACTTATCAAGGGCATTGTAGAAACTGCTTGGCTAGACTGGAGTGCCTGTTGCACTTCTTTGAGTTCGCCCTTGATTTGGTTGAATAGCCCCTCCTGGTTTTCTTCTTGCTTTTCTGCGAGCTATAGTGAAACATCATTCAGTGCGGAAATTAAGAAGTCGAAGTCATTCGGGGTAAGGGTAGTTTTAAGCGTGGTCTGGGTGGCCTTAGATTTCTTTCGAGAGGAGGGTTTTGGTGGTGTCATATTTATTTTCATGGAGGGATCCTCCTCCTCTCTAGTTGGAGTAACCTCGCCTCTATTTTTCTCAACTTCTGGACCACCTAGCTCGTCACCATCACCTCCCTGTGCAGGTGAGATCGAAGTAGTCTTCGTGGACGTGCTAGGGACATCTTCAACTTAATCATCCTTCTTAGTCCTACTTGGCCCAAGTGTATCCAGCATAGCTTCAGGGCTTTCCTCGTCGGACATGTATGCGGGGTCTACTGCAACAAGGAGGTCCACCAACCATTCCTTGGTAATCTACTCCAAGTCATCTTCTGTCAACTTGTAGTAGGATTGGAGCTACTGTTTATGCTCATCACCGTGCACTGTAATATAGGTGAAGTGGCAGTCCGCACTAAATTTCATCAAAGGTCTAAACCTATGAAGTACGTTTGGGGTGATTCATAGTGTAGACTGAATTTCATTCTTCAATTGGTTGAAGTAGGTGTGGAAGAAAACATTGGACTGCCACTGCTTGTTCATGTCACTGGAGTACCACAACATACAGAACTTCGTGGATACAGTTCCCAAGCGATGAAAGCGATGAGTATGAGAAACCAACTAAAGTGGAACTCATACCCTTGGTCTTACACTCCTCTGGAATCCATCTCTAACTGGTTTACAAGTTACTGTGCCCAATTCATCTATAGTCCCTCGGCACACTTGCCTGCGAGGTCAACTATGAAGCCAGTCACCTGTGCTGGTTTGTTCTTACGAACTAACTTGCCTGTGATCAGCTGACATGCAAGATGCACTACGCCACTCTTGATAGAGGCTACCTAGTAGCCTCGCGTACCCTTCTCTACATCACCATAATTTTCCTTTATTCACTGTGCTAGTGCTTGGTCTGAGGTCTTTCCTGGGTAAAAGTCCTATGCATCAGTGTTGGCCCTTGACCAAGTTTTGAAGAGTACTTGGTCATACTTGACCACTTTTGGGACTGCGACAGCTTGCCAAGGAAGGATCACAATGGGAAGAAGACAATAAGGAAGCAAGACCTATTTTGGGGTCCATTTCAGGGTTTTGGGTTGATGTAATAGGAAAGGGATGTCAGCCTGTGGGTTTACCCATGTTTAGGCCCATTTTGTAATCTATAAATAGGCAATGCAGATAGTAAGATAAGGGGGAGGTAGTAATGTAGTACATCTGTGTGATGTATGAATGGAAGATTAGTGCTAGTAATTAGATTTGTGTGATCGGATGTATATTAGAGTGTTATGTTCATGAGATCAGAGAGATAAGTGCAAGTTGTTATAGTCTGATGCTGAAGAACAAGGAAGAAATATCTAGCGAGCTATGCAGTTCTTTTGTCCTGTGCAAAGTAAGGGTCATTAAAGCTATGTGTTGTAACTGCTTGACCAAGATAATATAAAGAAGACTTTGTGGACGTAGCCCCAGAGTGGGGGTGAACCATGGTAACTATGTGTATAGTGTTTTGTGCTTCACTCTTATGTATTTATCTCCTTCTTGGCTAAGTGTTTGATGTGATTAAGTAGATCTAGTTATGCTCTGTGTTGTTGATGAATGAATGAACATTAGATATGATATATGAGATGCTTAGTGCTTGATCTGTTGAGTGTAACCTATATTTCTTTGAATAAGTACTGAATCATTCTTAGTATAAGTATTCATTGTGATTCTCTGTGTCTTCTATGAAGTATATTAATGAATGTATGTTAAGGAATAACTGATGCTAAGTGCATTGTAAGAAAGATAATCACAGATCTGTGTCCCAGCTAAGGTTGCAGACACCTGAGTCTTGCAACCACCCCTACCTCTACCTCGGGTGAGACTTCATCTACTTCGCAGGTGTTTTCGAAAGGGATGGTAGTTAGGTCTTGGTTGGTTCTCTCTTGAGCATTGAACCCTGGGTCTGCCCCTGTGCCAACAAATGGTTGCACGCAGTTCATGCTGACCAGGAGAAGCTCACCACGCTGAAATTCATTGATTTTAACCTTGGAGATCGCAAGGTATATAGTATACTATCCCCGCACAATTATTTGACTATTACAAAAGGAAATAACCCCAAGATTGTACCGCAGCAATGGACCCATAAACTTGCGCAGTCAACCCTCCTCAACGTAATGAAGATTCCACATTTCGGGAGACATCAAGAAGTAAATTCCTGTGTTCGAATGTTGTTGTCCTGCTACCATGGAGGATGGATATGGTTGGACCGCCACATCACCGTGGATTCGATTATGATCAGTCAAATCATTGGGCTAAGCATGCAGGGCCCTGACCCGCAGGACTTTTACCCTGGAAAGACCGCAAATCGTGCTCTCGCTCAACAAATAAAAGACACATATGGTGACCTAGAGAAAGGAACACGAGGTTACAAGGTAGTCTCCATTGAGAATGAAGTAGTATGCTTTGGTTTCCATCTAATTGCAGGCAATTTATTCCAAATAAAAAGACCTACATAGGTGACTGGATTTGTAGTTGACCTCACAGGGAAGTGCACGGAGGGACTACAAATGAACTGGGTGAAATACCTCATAAATCATCTAGATATTGACTATAGATAAGTGCAGGACCAAGGTATGAGTTCCACTTTAGCTGGTTTCTCATACTCATCGCCTTCATTGCGTGGGAACTGCCCGAGGGAGCCATGGTTCTGGAGATCGAACCCTTCGAGCCCCTAGCCATGAAGTTTTGTACGCTGTGGTACTCCAACGACATGAACAAATAGTGGCAGTCCAATTTCGTCTTCCATGCGTACTACACTCAGTTGAGGAGTTCCATTCAGTCTACACTGTGCATTACACCCAACACCCTTCATAGGTTTTGACCTTTGATGAAATTCAACGCAGATCGCCACTTCACCTACATCACAACACGTGAAGATGAGCACAAACAACAACTCCAACCATATTAGAAACTGACATAAGATGACCTGGAGGATATTACCAAGGAATGGTCGACAAACCTCCTTGTTGTAGTAGACCCCGCAGAGATGTCTAACGTAGATAGCCTTGAAGCTATGCTAGATACACCAGGACCATGAAAGACTAAGAAGGATGTGGAAGTTCAATATATCCATAGAACATCCACGAAGACTGCTTCACTCTCACCTATGAAGGGAGGTGATGATGAAGAACTAGGGGGCACAGAAGTTGAACAGAGAAAAGGCGAGGTTACCCCGCCTAGGGACGAGGAAGATCCCTCCAAGAAAAGGAATATTACCCCACCGAGGCCCTCTCCAGAAAGAAAAATAAGGCCACCCGGACCACGCTTAAGAATACGCTTACCCCGGATGATTTTGACTTCTTAATTGCCACGCTGAATGTTGTTTGAATAGAGCTTGCGAAAAATAAAGAAGAAAAGCAGGAGGAACTATTCCGCCGGATCATAGGTGAATTCAAAGAAGTGAAGAAAACACTTTAGTCCAACCAAGTAGTTTCTATGACATCGTTAACAATGGAAATATCAGGAACAAGTGATGAGCCCACACAGTTACGCCAAATCGCCGAGAAATTTGAAGCTCGCCTTCGACGAGCTCAAGAAGACATAGCGAAAGCCACCCAGGGTTTGGCACAAGAACATAGCGCACATGAAGAGAAACAGAGAAAGGAATAATAGGAGCATCTTGACTTAGAAGCGAAATGGGAGGAGGAAAAAGCACAGTTACAGCAAAGCAAGGACCAGTTGCTAGTAGAGCAAATTGAAACACAATAAAGAGTTCACAAGGCACTGCGCTCTATGACAATCATAGAAGTGAAAATGGAATATTGTCTTCCACAGCAGGTGACCCAACTGGAAGAATTAATCCAGCAACTTCAATAGCGCATCATGGATCTGGAGCTCTGCACTGTGCCTGAGACACCCCAAGAGATAAGAGATCTAAGAGAGTCCACTACTCGAAGCGCAATCGATGGATTAAAAACTTTGGCTTCAGAATGTAGGCAGCTAAGAACCATAACTGCCTAGACATATGAAACCCTCACAGAGAATCCAGAATTGTAGACATTGGAGGCACAACTCCATGAAGAAAAGCATCATGCATATGTGCTACAAGCGCAGTGAAAGTCCATGACCCTAGTCGAAAGAATGAAGAGGTTCGCAGAGAAACGCACATCCCAACAACAAGTACACATGCTACAAAGTAAAGTAATGGAAGTCTCTCAAAGACTGCAACCACTCCAAGAGAAGGCATGACAATTGTTCGATGAACTTGAAAGATAGGGAGCTGAACTCAAATAGGGTGTCATCACCGCAGAACAATTCCTGGAAGGACATCTCAATGACACAATAATCCAGGAATTTGTTGATCAAGAGGTTGTCGCACTACAACAGTTCGAAGCCACTTGAGCCAATCTCGAGGCGTTCAAAGTAGAATTGGTCAGACCTGAGTGACTCGGGATGAGTTACAGGTTAGTGTTGGGGGCTTGTTGGCCCTTGACCAAGTTTTGAAGAGTACTTGGTCATACTTGACCACTTTTGGGACTGCGACATCTTGCCAAGGGAGGAGCGCAACGTGAAGCAAAAAATAAGGCAGCAAGACTTATTTTGGGGTCCATTTTAGGGTTTTGGGTTGATGTACGGGAAAGGGATGTCAGCCCATGGGATTACCCACATTTAGGCCCATTTTTTAATCTATAAATAGGCAATGTAGATAGTAATATAAGGGGGATATAGTAATGTAGTACATATGTGTGATGTACGAATGAAAGATTAGTGCTAGTAATTCGATCTGTGTGATCGGATGTATATTAGAGTGCTCTGTGCATGAGATTGGAGAGCTAAGTGCAAGTTCTTATAGTCTGATGTTGAAGAGCAAGGAAGAAGGATCTAGTGAGCTACGCAGATCTTCTGTCCTATGCAAAGTAAGGTTCATTAAAGCTATGTGTTGTAACTGCTTGAATAAGATAATATAAAGAAGACTTTGTGGACATAGCCCCAGGGTGGGGGTGAACCACGGTAACTGTGTGTATAGTGTTTTGTGCTTCACTCTTATGTATTTATCTCTTGTGTATATTTCTTGATGTGATTAAGTAGATCTAGTTATGCTTTATGCTGTTGATGAATGAATGAACATTAGATCTGATATATGAGATGTTTAGTGCTTAATATGTTGAATCTAACCTATATTTTTGTGAATAAGTACTGAATCATTCTTAGTATAAGTATTCACTACTATTCTTTGTGTCTTTTGCAAAGTATATTAATGAATGTATGTTAAGGAATAATTGATGCTAAGTGCGTTGTAAGAAAGATAATCACAAATCTGTGTCCCAGCTAAGGTTGCAGACACCTGAGTCTTGCAACCACCCTTTCCTCTACCTCGGGTGAGACTTCATCTGCTTCGCAGGTGTTTCTGAAAGGCATGGTAGTTAGGGATTTGTTGGTGTGCTCTTAAGCATTGAACCTTGGTTCTTCCCCTATGCTAACAGTCAGGGACTTGCATGTTAAGTTCTGTGATCCAATTTATTAGAGTCATATCCATAGTGATGTGGCAGTCCAACCATAAGTATCCGCTGTGGTAGAAAGACAGAAACAACCTGACGCATGTGTTGACTTCCTAGTGTCTGTCGAAGTGAGGGATCTTCATTACGTTGAGTAGTGTGGACTGCACGAGGTTCTGGGTCCAGGACTGCGGGAAAATCTTAGGATTTCTTCCTTTGGTCTTGGTTAAGTATTTATGCGGAGCTAACATGCTGTAGGTTTTGCGATCTCCAAGGTTAAAATCATTAAATTTCAGTGCTACAAGATTATCTTGGTCGACACATATTGTGTGCACCCCTTTCGGAAGATACATAGTGATCAAGGTTTACTCAAATTCTCTGGGTACACTATTTCGGTTAGTATTGCCACTTAAAGGTGGTATGTAAACCGGCAGAATGCACGAGATTAGCTTGGCATTTGCAATATCGTCTCTATGCTTGTTCTTGTCTCGATTGTGGTTCTGGAAGGTCTTGCTCCATGAGCAGTGGAGGGAGAAGCTTGGACTCCTCCTGTCGATGACGCTTGTACACCTGCATACATCCTTCTCTCTTACATGACTCTCTCCGCAAATAGGTCAATCAAAACTTCTTCAACTGCTTTCTCAACAACAATGAGCTCGTCTGACAGACAAGATTTGGTCCACTAACTCAGGTGTGAAAATGAATTCAAAGACTATGATGAATAGTATGGGAACAAGGCAATGATCACAAGGTGAAGTAATCTCAAGTTTCGAGGTCAAATTCTCACTTAGAAAAAAGTATTATCGGTGTGTGGCGCGATGGACTAAGTAGGGAAACTTAGCAATGGTCTTCTTTCAACGGATATGGGGCCTTCATTAACTATGTTCTATCTATTCTAGTGCTATCCAATGGTTTAGTGGGAACCCATAATTTCTTTTTGACCCATTCAGAGTGGAATTCAAATGGGTATATCAGTCCAACGACTATATTTTTGTGCCATGGCGAAGTGTTATATGTCGTTGTTCTGATATCTCGGCGAAGATCAATTCTTGTGATTTTTCCTTCTGCGAAGTTTCCTCTGGAGTCTTCTGTAACTTTATGATTTTAGTCCTCTTCTTACTTAACTTCCTATCCTTTTTCCTAGTGAGGTTAGTCTTAGTCATCCTTTTTCCATTTTGAGTCTTATCTTCTCTCGACATAGTCACTTTGCGTTGCTTAGGTTATTTCTTCATATCCAAGGGTAATACACCTTCATCATATGGATTAGGTATTTTGTTCTTCTATAGTTCCTCTAATGCTCTTATAGCTTTGAAATCCAGGTCCCTGGTGTTTAACAATTGAGATCTGTTCTCTTATTCCTCCATCAAGTAGGTGATCCTTCTAGTCATAAATTCAATGAGTTCTTGCTTCCTCTATTCTACGGCTTTCTTTTCTTCTTTCCTCCTGATCTGGTATTTTTCAATCCAGATATTTCCTAACAAAGCTGGAAATGGGGCACGATACTCAATAAATATAATTACTTTGAACTCTTCCTCTATCGAAGTTCCATGGGTACTCATAGCTATCTGGGTAATTCTGCCACATAGGGTTACCACTTTGCCTTTAAATAATCCAATGGTTCCTAGTGAAGGGACCAAAGTAAGCCTTCCTAGGGTTTCCCAAGTGCTTTTTGTCATAATGTTCATTGGTATTCCCTCATCCAGAGCACATTGAACGTCGAAGTCTCTTATTCTTACTTCGATTTTCTCCTTTTATTTGAAGATCTCTAACAAAATGACATCCTTATGATCATCTAGGGTTTCTTTTATTTTCAGTAACATGATCTCTAATTCTTTCTGGGGTTCTTACATAATTTTAGTCTCTTGATTTCCTTCAGAGTTTGCTTGTTCCATATTCAGTTTTTTAAGTCTAGAAATCATTCTAGGGAAATCCAATACTTCACGGTCCATAGCTTTACAACAGAGGCAGCTAGGGTTTCTCCCAGGGCATTCCTTAGTAAGATGTCCTGGTCTTCTACAATTATAACAAAGAGTTAATCCTCTCTTTCTCATCCATGATCCCCAACTCTTCTTATACTGTGCACTAGGATCATGATGGCTAGCCTACAAAAAATTCTTTCTAGGATCCTGCATCCATTGGTTAGTCCAAAAATGCTTTCTATGCATAGGTATAACATATATTTCACTATTCTTATCAGACCTATTCATATCAAACTTTCTTTTATCTAAAAATGCTCTAGTTTTTAGGCTAGGACAAAATCTATCAAGCGTACCTAAATTCATGCTTCATAAACAAAACATTTCCACTTATCTTACCTATATAGAGCAGAAAGATTTCAGATCTAAAACATGAACTATTCTTACCTTTATTAGAGGCTAGAGCTTACAGATCTTGCCTCTTTTCTGTGGAAATTTATACTTTTAGCTTTCTTAGAGAATAAAGTGTTTAGATCTCACTTCTTTCTTCAGTATCAACCTATTTCTTGCAGATCTGACCTCTTTCCTTCAGATATGACCTTTATTTATTGGCACAAATATTCATAGGTCAACTAGAATACTACGCACTAGGGAGAACCCACAGAGCTTATTTCACACAAAGATTTTTCTTCTTTAGTTCCCAACAATCAGAATTCTAGGTCCTGGGGAAACAGAACCATTTGTTGGCACAGGGGCAGACCCAGGGTTCAACTCTCAAGAGCACACCAACAAAACCCTAACTACCGGCCCTTTCGGAAACACATGTGAAGTAGATGAACTCTCACCCGAGGTAGAGGCAGAGGTGGTTGCAGGACTCAAATGTCTGCAACCTTAGCTGGGACACCGATCTATGATTATATCTTTTACAGGGAACTTAGCATAGATCATTCATCAATATTTAACCCTTATGGTACTTCACAAATAACACAAAGCATCACATTGAATACTTAGACAAAAGATGATTCACTACTTAGCCAAAAAAATATAGATTACATTCAGCAGATCAAGCACTAAGCATCTTATATATCAAATCTAACATTCATTCATATATCATAATCATAGAGCATAACTAGATCTATTTAATCACATCAAGCACTTATCCAAGAAGGAGATAAACACATTAGGTTGAAACACAGTGCACAATACACAAAGTTATTGTGGTTCACCCCCACCCTAGGGCTACGTCCACAAAGTCTTCTTCTTTATATTATCTCGGTCAAGCAGTTACAACACAGAGCTTCAGTGACCCTTACTTCACAAAGGACAGAAGATCTGCGTAGCTCACTAGATCCTTCTTCCTTGAACTTTATCACGAAACTACAACAACTTGCACTTAGCTTTCCAATCTCCTTACAATCATGCACATAACACTTTCAATATACATCCATTCACACAGATCCAACTACTAGCACTAAGCCTTTATCTATACATCACATAGATGTACTACTACTACCTACTTACATTGCCTAAGTATCTATTTATAGATTACAAAATGGGCCTAAGCGTGGGTAAACCCACGGGCCGACATCCCTTTCCCTTTACATCAACCCAAAACCATAAAAGGGACCCAAAAATAGGTCTTGCTTCCCTAATGTCCGCTTCGCGTTGTGCTCCATCTTTGGAAAACTCTCGCAGTCCCAAAAATGGTCAAATATGACCAAGTATTCTTTGAAACTTGGTTAAGGGACAACATGCCATAATGGTGGTCTAGAGTGATCTGGACACACACCTGCAGTTACAGGAGTGAACTGCCACCTAGTTGAGTTAACTAGTCAACTAGTCTTTAGTTAACTGACTGAATAGAGAGTAGTGAGGAGTTAAATCAGGGAATCAAGGGTAATGCGCCAGTTTGGTGATGATCCCAAGTTAATGTTGAATTAGCATTGTGATGATCCCAATGTTTCATGGTGATAAAACCAATGCAACATCTAAACTCAACTCAACTAGTCAAACTAAAGTGTCAATTGAAAGAGAATATTCTCCAGGTAGAATATTCTCCCCTAAAATATTGGAGACTGGATAATGAATAATTATGACTAATAAACAAGGAAAAACCTTAGGAAAAAAAAATCCTAGGTGTGTGTGAAGTAAATCCAACACCCCCCCTAAACATCACTTTGGTGAAAATAAAGAATCGGTCCCATCAACAAGGCCATGTTAGGTACCCAAATACAAAAGATACACTGAAAATAAAGTGAGGAAAGAGGTAAAACCTCATGGGAACCCCCCCCCCCCTCCTCAAGGTACAATGTATGTAAAAAGAAGAACTACAGTGTCTAGGAAACTATGTCCTTCACTCCAAGATGACTTCGCAGAGAATGGAACTTCTGCTCAGTCAAGGTCTTGGTGAAGATGTCTATCGTCTGTTCTGCTGAAGGATAGAACTGTAAGTCGATGATCCCCTTGTGTACCAAGTCCCAGATGTAGTGCATGTGGATCTCGATGTGATTTTTTTACTGCCTCTGAACTGGATCTCTGTGGAACTTCAGAGTGATCTGGTTGTCACACTAGATGACAATTGGGCGATGAAACTGAATGCCCAACTCAATGAGAAAATGTTGTAGCCACATGTTATGTTAACTACCCCTTTGTACTCTGCCTCAGTTGAACATAGAGAAATGGAAGCTTGCTTCTTGATCGACCAATAGATAGGCCCGGAACCAAGACTACATGAGTAACCAGATGTGGACTTGCGATTAGTGCTATCACCAGCCCAATCAAAATCAGTAAACCCGATGAGATCTAACATAGAGTCTATTTCATAATGAATCTCAAAGGTGATGGTTCCCTATACGTATCGAAGGATACACTTTGTAGCCTTCCAATGTAGCTCATGCAGCTCCTGCATGAACCTGGAAACTGTTCCAACTACATATGAGAGGTCTGGTCTGGAGTGTGTGAGATACAACAAGGTCCACACTAGTTGTTTTTACAGTGTGTTGTCAACCAATGGAGTCTCCCTGCCATCCTCAATTTTGACTCTTGATAGGAAAGGAGTCGGAGCAGACTTGCAATCTTTCATGTGAAATCTCTTAAGGAGATCTCGTGCATAATTGGCCTAAGACAGTTTGATTCCTGATGCATCCTGACTAATCTCAATTCCAAGGAAAAAGTGTAGCAGACCCATGTCCGTCATCAAAAACCTGTCATGTAGAATCCTCTTGACTGCAGCAATCGCTGAAGTTGAGCAATCAATGATCAACAAATCATCAACATATTGAACTAAGAGTAGAAGTGAATCAGTCATCCTAAGCATGTAGACATTCAGGTCTGGTTCAAAACATACAAATTTCTGTGACAATAGCTAGGAGTCCATCTTGGCATACCATGCCCTCAAAGTCTGCTTGAGTCCATAAATGGACTTTTTCAGTCGATAGACCAAAGATGAGTCCTGCATAAATCCATGGGGCTTCTCCATGTAGATCTCCTCGAAAAAGAGATCACCATGAAGAAATTCATTCTTCACATCCATCTGATGGAATTCCCATCCTTTGGCTACCGCAATGGCAAGTGCCAATCATATGGAATCCATCTTCTCTACTGGAGTGAAGGTCTCATCATAGTCAATACCATGAACCTACTGAAATCCTTTGGTGACAAGCCTGGCTTTGTATCTACTGATATGTCCATCAACTGCGCTCTTGGTCCTATAGACCCATCTGCATCTGACAAGTTTCCTCCCAGAAGGAAGAGGAACCAGATCCCAAGTCTGGTTCTAGAGGAGGGAGTTGTACTCCTATTGCATGGCAAATTCTCGAAAGGGATTTCCAGCAAACTCGCCATAAGACTGTGGATCTGAAGACTGAACTAAACAAATATGCTTGGAATGCAATGGTTTAGTTGCAGTGAGTGCAATGGGAGGCTCCTTGAAATTAGATTGAGTCCTCCTAGTATCGGTCAGATCACCAACGAGATCCCCTACATCCTAAAGAGTAGTCAGTGCCCACTTGGGCCTCTGATCTGGCTCTGCAATTGCATATGGATTCTATGACACTACATATGACTGTACTGACTCTAAATCTGAATCATCTGAGTCCTCTGAATTAGAAATCTCTTCTGAAGAAGAGTCTTCATGTGCATGCTCATCATCTTAGACAAGTGGAAGAATGAAGGTGTCTTCATACGGTTTCTAAGGTGCATGCGAGACAGTTTCCTCGAATTGGAAATTTCTCTCAATGATGAGTCGGTCCGAGGAAAGATCAATAAGCCTATATCCCTTCACACCGTCAGGGTATCCAACAAAAATACACTTAGTTCTCTCTGGATAAAGTTCTTTCCTCTTTTCAGAGGGAATCTTGGCCCATGTATGTGAACCAAAAATGTGAAAGTCGGTCACTTCCAGTTTGAGGCCGCTCCAACCCTCATAGGGGGCATTATCCTTGACAGATCTATGGGGAGATATGTTTTGGATGTATTTTTCACAATTGAGTGCTTCAGCCCATAGTATCCGTGGTAGTAACTATGCATGCAACATGAAATATGCCATCTCCTCTAGAGATCGGTTTTTCTTCTCAACAACTCTGTTTTGTTGTGAAGTATAGGGAACTGTGTGCTGCAACTGAATCCCTGCCTCATGGAAAATATTATGGATCTCATGATTTTCATATTCTCCCCCATTATCAATTTGAAGGACTTTGATCTTCTTTCTGGACTGTATCTCAATCAGAGCTTTGAAATCTTTGAGGTGTTGAAAGACCTCAGATTTTTTCTTGAGAAAGTAGATCCATGTAAAACGTGAGAAATGATCAATAAAAATGAGAAAAAACCTCTCTTTGTTGATCAATGGATGCGGAAAAGGACCCATAAGGTCATTGTGGATCATATCTAAAGGTTTTGAAGCTCGTTGAGACTTTCCTTTGTTGAATTTCTCTTGAGGTTGTTTTCCGAGAACACATCCCTCACATACTCCCTTGAAGAAATGGATGTCTGGTAGAACATCAACCAATCGTTTATTGATAATTTGTTTCATGTATCTAAAATTCAAATGTCCAAACCTTTCGTTCCATATCCTACTACTTTCATCAACATGAATAAGCAGTAAAGAAAAATTAGGTTCAATGAATTCCAAAAATGTATACAATCTAGACTGGTGATTTACCTCACCGATAGCAACCCTGGAGTTGGTTTTCATGTCGTAGATGTACAAATAATTTGGTTTGACTATGAATTTATTTCCATTGCCGGAATTCATCATCTGATACATGGAGATAAGGTTGACACAAAGTTTGGGAACATGCAACACGTTCTCGAAGCTTCTGTTGGTGAGTTCAATCCTTCCTTTTTCAGTAACTTTGACAGAAGAGTTGTCCCCCATCAGAATAGAAGGACCTTTGCATGAATCCAAAGAAGAATATAATTATTTTGAGGCATCCATGTGATTTGATGCTCTTGAATATACGATCCAAGCATCGAGAGAGGAGTTGATGGAAATCAAGGCATGGCTAGAATTACCTTTCTTGGAATTATGATCTTCTGGATTCTTCTACTTGGCACCCTCGAGGATGTGATCTCCAAGGTTGTTTTCCTGAAGTATTTGAGACATAATATCTATTTTTCTTTGCATGCGTGCGGTTTCCTAATGGAATCCTTTGTGACAGTATGTGCATTTCTCCCCTTTTCTCCCCTTTTCCTCTTTCGATATGGAGGCATTGGTGAAGGGTTTTGTGTACCCTTCGTTCTTCAAATTTGCATGAGATTTCCATTTATATTTATATTTAGATTTATAATATTTTTGGCTTCCATCATGCACAGTGAGTGCATGCGCCCATGGGCCTTTGATTGTGCCCATGTTGATGAGCTTGGTTTTCTCTTGTGTCAGGGATTCGATAAAGTCCTCAAGAGAAGGCATCTTCCGGGTGGCTCCAGAGGCAAATATGATAGTATGGAATGTGGATACGAATATAGAGAATTCAGGACCAATATTGGAGATAATGGTGAGAACCATTTGTTTCTCCTCCTTCGATTTATCAACCCCGCAAGATTTGAGTTGCGATAGTAAATCCTTGAATTTTGTAAATAAATCTTGGATATTTTCGAAGATTTTTGGATACAATGTGAGCAGCTCCACCTCCAGGATGTTTCCCCTCATCTCATCCTATTTTCTGAAGAGCCCTTCCAAGGTGGTCCAGGATTCATTGGGAGTCTTACAATAATATATGTGAAAAAGGAGATCGAGAGAAATACGACTGCAAATTGTTCTAAGTGCCTCATCCATGCGATTTAAGTACTTGTATTTTTCTATGGATGATGTCGATTTTGTATATGTATTCAAGGTCAACCTATACAATCCTCTGGCTTGGATATGTATGGATATTTTCTCCTTCCATGCAAAATAGTTGTAAGGTGTAAGAATTAATTCTTTTTGGAAATCAATTTTTTCGGTGTCTTCAATCTTTTGTACCTACAAACAATTTTGGTGTAGCTTTTTCTTAGAAGTACGTTGGATCTGATACCATGTAAATGTTTTGAACCTTCATAGAATAGATCTAGATAAAAAATAATACACACATTTGCAAAGATAATTGGAGAAAGAAGAAGAAGGAGAGAAAGAACGAAAGAATTCTCATTAACCATTGTGAATAATGAATAGTTTACACCTGATATACTCTGTATAACTCAATGATTTTGCAATGGAGGATAATCAATGAGGCATAGTGGTATTCTAGAGTGATATAGACACACACTAGCAACTACAGGAGTGAACTACCACCTAGTATAGTCTCTTAGGCACTTACGGGAGTGAACTGCCACCTAGTTGAGTTAACTAGTCAAGTAGTCTTTAGTTAACTGAATGAACAGAGAGTATTGAGGAGTTAACTCAGGGAATCAAGGGTAATGTGCCAGGTTGGTTATGATCCCAAGGCAAGGTCGAATTATCATGGTGATGATCCCAATGTTTCATGGTTATAAAACCAATGCAACATCTAAACTCAACTCAACTAGTCAAACTGAAGTGTCAACTGAAAGAGAATATTCTCCAGGTGGAATATTCTCCCCTAAAATATAGGAGACTGGATAATGACTAATTATGACTAATAAAAAAGGAAAAACCTTAGGAAAAATAAATTCTAGGTGTGTGTGAAGTAACTCCAACAAATGTTGCAAGGTGCGTAACAGATGATAGACAACCAGGTAGGCTGCAGGGGAAGCAAGATGATCATTGGAGGTCATAAGAGTGGTCGATGAGAAGACTTCTTGCAAAGAAGAAAAGAGGAGATGGACAAGGAGTTCAGTGAAATCCGATCAGATATGGAGACGATATCAATTAAGATGTAGCAAAAGGCAAAGGTATGTTGGAGATACAAGTGGCCTCTAAAAAAGGATAGCTAAGTGGCATGTTCAGAAGTTGTTGGCCAGAAGGAAGCAAAAGGTGTTAAATATATGGTTGAGATATGATGAAAACCTCAATGGTGATGGAAATATATATGGAAGAGGTCTCATATATTTCTAGGTGGGAAATGAGAAGGGATCAGTTGATCTCATAAACTGCTAGGACGACAGAGGAGACATCTCAATTTTTCAGGTGGGCAAGGGAGAAGAGATGAGCTCAGTTGAGATTTCACATCAAAAAGGGGTGTTGAAAGGTGGAGGGGAGGAGAAAGAAAGGCCTCATCCATATGAATATTCATGCAGATCTTCAATCCACATGAATAAAGATGATGAGAAGTTGAAAACTTCTGTCACAAAGGAGAAAGATCAAGGGAGCGTTCTGGTCATTGGATTAGTCGAGATATTCCTGCCAAGTAGTCAAGGAGAGGATATAACAGGTGTTGTAGATGTAACATAAGGTTATAAATATGAGACTAACATGGAGGAGGAGTAGGTACTGAAGTTTTCCCCAACAGAAGGAGAGCACCCAGTTGAGTCACTAACTCAGTGGGAGATGGAGTTGAAGGTACTCAAGGATTGGTTAAGCAGTCCAGAACCAGGAGGAAACTTCCATGAGATAGACATGTCAGAAGATACATTCCAGCATGAGTTACATCTTAAGGAATCTAGAATAAGACTAGCCAAAGAACTGATAGGAGTTAGTTGAACAATTGTTCAATAACGATACTGTGGAATTGAAGTCTCCAGTAGAGTGGCCATTCAGTGTCACAGAAGATGAAAGCATCATGGGAGATCATGATGATCTACCCTCAGAGAAACATGAAGAATTGCATTCTAGTAGACTACACAAGGAAAACCAATTGACGAAGCTAGAAGGGGTAATACAAGAGATAAGGGAGTTGATGTTGAGGTTAGCAAAAGAAGAGGTCAGCAAGGAAAAACTAGACAGAGGAGAAATTGCACGAGAAGCAGGAGAGATGCAGCAACAACATCAAAGAAGAGGAGCAGAAGGACAACTCAAGGAGAAATTTTGGGATCTAGGAGGGTTTCAATAGAGTTGGGAAGCTCATGAGAAAGAGCTCATGAATTTTCATAGCCATGGAGTATGATGTAGGGGCATAGATCCACCTCAACACACACAATTTTATTAGCATTATTGGTATGCATTCAAGGAAGGGAGAGGCATCGCCCTCTCGTTTTTCCTTCAAAATTTTAAAATGTAGTTAAGGAAATTAATGCTTTCAAGCTGGTAGAGCCAAGTTGTGCCTTCACACAAGCCATAGATGAGGTCGCCATTAAGTAGCTGGCAGTAGGAGGGATTTGCATCCGATTCAGATCTTATTTCCATCATTGTAATTTTCCTCGTTATTCAGGGATTTTGAATGGTGATTAGACACCAGTAGATTAGCTTGGAGGGAATCCCATCGAGCCCTATTTTATAAAACCATTGTATTGTTGCCCAAGTAGTGAATGTGGAGTTAGAGGTTGATGAGTTCCGAGACCCAGTTGTAGTAAGGTATCACATATTGTAAATGGACATTCCACCATTAATAGAAAGTAACAATTTTTGTGCAATGGATGTTTAGTTTTGAATTCCATTCATATGCGTTTTCGTTGTAGATGTATGTTAGAAATTGTCTGCAGGGATATATTTATAGTATTCTATATGTGAGTGGGTCAAATCAGTTCTGGTTCTTCAGTCTAGGTGCAAGGTGTGCAGGACAAAGACTTGAAACTCTATGAGTTGAAGCAATAAGTGTTTGTCTGAACTCATTCGAGTCGGAGGAGAAGTAGCCAGGAGGGAATACCATAGTAATTGACATATTCAAAGGGGGGACTCAAGGTTGTTGAACACCTTGGAAATAAAGTCTGTGTGGGAGGAAGTGTAGCTCAGAGTTAATGAATACTATGTAAGACTCTGCTATGACGACATTGAGCAAGTGCGAACGCGCATAGAACCAACACATTTCAGAGTGTTGGAGACGTTGAGAGAACCCTAGGGTTGTTGAACACTCTGAGGAAGGAAGGATTTGCAAGTGTGCATTGAGGGAGGAATGGAGATGCCTTGATACTTCTGGAAGGGCTTAGGGAGAAGTCATCAGAAGGTTGAAATGAGCGTAAGGAGGGCACCAATGGTAAAGTAAGTTCATATTAAAATCTTAGGAGAAAGAGCGTCAAGTTTCCAGGAAGCACCAGTAGGTCCGTTGAAGCACAGGAAAATAGCAGAGAACCTTGAAGGTTTCAAGATGAGAAAAATCGAAGAAGAGCTAGTGGAGAACTCTGTGAGGAGAGACGAAATAACAAAGAACAATCTAAGTCTCAAAAATAAATTGTGCTAAGTGTGCAAGAGGATCAAGGAATTTTTGAAGTCCTGAACGCAGTGAAATATTCCATCATTGGGAGGAGATAGGTGGTGAAAGATCAGGGGATCCGGGATTTAGAGTTCCAAAAGGTTTTCCAAGAGAAAAAAGTAATATTCATGAAGTCGAGAAGAAATATCAACTATTGGTTGTGGAGAGGGCACGTGGCAGGGGATTAGGAAATCCAAAAGTTTAAATTATGTAGGTTTGTGTGAGAGGTTATTAGGAGTTTCACGAAGTCATGAAAACCTGGAATATAGTGGGGCCATTAACATACAAGAATACACGTGGCACAAGATCCAAAGATTCGTAGGAAAGCAATTTAGAAAGAAAAAAGTAGGAGAACGCGATATTTCCAAAGTTTGAAATCCAAAAGGGTTTGTCCACGGTCATAGCCCATGGTTGTTGGACACACCTACCACACTTAGAGGGGGGGTGAATGAGTGTGGGGCTCTTTTTACCAAAACTTCCCTCTTACACAAAACTCCTTAGTTAACATTCAACATTTACTCATTACTCATTGTTGTCATTTATAATCAGTTAGATGTGAATACATATCAACAACATATATCAACAATATATCATCAACAAATCATCTCCCCAAAGAACACAAGATGTATGTACAATTTTTCTTTTTATTATGGACTTCAATCTGAGGGTTTTTCAGCAACAACTGAATAGAGTACAACTCTACAAGAGCACCATCTCTATAATGAAAGACTCAACTTACACACTCAGCACCAACTGAGATGAGGCAACAATCCTCAATAGATATCAATCTGAAATAGGTATGTAACCTATCAGTAGTTGAAATTGCATGTGTACGCACTCTGGCTCACTACAACCTATGTATGTAGATGGCCAGTGTATACAACAACGTGCGTATCAATTCTGAACTCTTAGGGTTTTCTCTTCAAGATCAACTCATATCCTCTGCAACAAATTCATCATTCTCTTATGTCTCTTACTGTCCAAACTAAACACTATCCAGTCACAACACATCCAAGATCTCCAATAGCTTACTCATGCTCCACAACCAATCAATATGAATGCCAACTCAAACATGTATAATCAACTAGTATGCCATAGTCATCATATCACCACTGAATCACAAGAGTATTTATTACTCCAACAACCAACATAAATCACATCATAGAAGCCATACCAATAATTCCCTAAGCATTCACAACACAACAAGAAATACTATCCATCAAGACAATTATGTAACCGTACCAGTGTCTCGATGACAGATCTAATCCCATAGAATGCAGATATGGAACCTACTTCAGTCTTCAACATCCATACATCAGGTCAAACACAAATCTTTATTATTTATCCACTATATGTGCCCTGTCCTCATACAACCTGCATATGTACATGCCCTGGACCATTACATCCCGCATACACCTCAAAAACTAGGGTTTATGAAGCTCCCAGACGTTTTTCATCAAGATCTCTGATATTTTTGAAACTTTGATGCGTCTGTGAGATCCTCCTCTCACTCTCTTTTTCAGAATAGATCTTCAATCATGCTCAAGAGATCCACACTAAATATGCTCTCACAAGAAGCTCTCCATCAATACTTCAAAAGATAATCTCACAAGAAGCTCTCCATTGATCCACAAAAAGGATGATTTGCAAGAGTCCATAGATATCTTATTTATACTTTCATCCTCTAGGTCACTTAATCCATTTCTATGTCACTTAACCCATTTATAGGTCACTTAACCTATTTTCCTTATTTTAGGGTTAACCACTTTCTATAAATAGAAAGTTCTCCAATACTTTATCATTTAAATATTCCTTCTTGATTTTGTCACTTCTCTTTATTATTTAAATAATCCACCTTGACTTTGTCACTTTACTTTATCATTTAAAAAATGATTTCTTATTTTCAAGAACTTTGACTTCTTTGACCTTGTGGGCTTCAAGCCTTCATATGGGGGTCCTTCAACTTCGTAATGCCATAACTCTCAAACCATGAGGAGTTGTGCAACATTCCACATACCACCGGAAATGGCATGACAAGCACTATCCATCTAGCATAGTTTCATCAACAACTTCATTGATCTTCATATCATTATTCCACATACAAGCATGGGTCCTCCAACCATTCTTCTAGGATAACTCAATCCAAAAAGCGTCTTCCCATGAGGGCTTTAACCATAAGGGGACCACTTTGGATTTCATCCATTTGTGCACCTTATAAATCTTGATAAGACAATAATGAGTAATCTATACATTTTTCAGCAATGCATCATATACAAATGAAACCACATCGATCCATCTTCAT